>VNKC01002791.1:0-242685 GCA_008042775.1 Drosophila pectinifera
TATTTATTTTATATTTATATTTATTTTATATTTATATTTATTATATATTTATATTTTTGGTCAATACTATTCAAGGTAAAACTTGTAAGAGGTACCTTTTGAATATAATTTAAATTGCGACCAGCCCTACACAATAAGTTAAATGCTAAGGCAACCAATTGATTTTAAATAATTTATTACGCTTACGGAATTGGTAACATATGCATATGTCTTACATATGCAAATATCACATCTAATAAATATATATATCACTGCATAAACCCTCAGTTAATAGCAGCCCGCTTATTTTAGTACACAAATCAATAAATATATAAAAGGTGAGCAAATGAAAACTTAACCCAAGAAAAAAAACCAAACACAAGACCATCATGCTGGGTGTGTGAGGAATAGGTCTTTTATCTTTGAATCGAACATTTGAGTGTATATTTTATTAATGTCTTGGCTTGTGTACATTGTCTGCATATTTTTTGTATTTATCAAAAAAATGTTAATAAATGGCATACGGCGATGAACAAGCTGTACATTATTTATGTATATGTTTAATGTTAATTGTTTGACAGCAACGGCAAAAAGGAAAATCTGCCCAATTAGGCAGACATGAGTTGGATTTTTCTCTGATTATTGTTGTTGAATTCGGACTGCGGCCACCTTGAGCCTTAAACAACAATAATTAACAAACCAACAATTTTACGTTTTTAATTCACATTTGAATAGCCATAGCTGGTGGTGTGTGTGTGTGACTCTGCTTCGCTTTTTCTTTATTGCCCCTGCGGTTTTTTCATAAACATTGTTGCTGTTTCTCTGCGGTTTTTGGGTTTTTGGCACAGCAAAATCGTTGAGATTCCAATGCTGAGCAAGCCGAAAACAGATTTATGAATCGCAAAAATCGCTAATATGCATAACCTACCTTATACTAAAAAGATTTTATGATTTATGATTCATTGTAATTTATGAGAGCTACTTTACTTTTCAAACTCAAATCAGTGGGGGTTATTGTTATTTGTTCTATATATTGATTGGCAAATATGGTGACATATTGAACATAATAATAAGAAATCAATTAAGTTTCTAACTTTCAACAATATTTTATATTTTCTCATATTTTCCGACATTATTTAATAATTCCCTAAAGACATCAATGGAATCTTTGGTCCCCAAAACAGCTAATTCTGTTACATTTTTTGATTTAAGCCACCAAAATCCGTTTCATCTTGCCAATCCAAATAGTAAACAAATAAATATTTACTTAAAAGTACACAAAAACCAGCCGCCAAATGCGAAATGGCGGCGATTAAAATGCCAAAACTATTTTTAATGGTGTTTTGGAAAAAAGAGCAGAGACAAGACAAGTTCTTCGGCCAAACAAAATAAAAATAAGGCAAAGGCGAAGCCAGCAGACCAGACAACAAAAACCGAAAGAAGTCCAAAGAGAAGAAAATCAGATGAAGAAGCTGAATCTATATGTATATACGAATATATACGAATATAAAATACAATTTTGCTTCGTCTGGCTGCTGTCAAAAAGACGGCGGCTTCGACTTCGCCATCGACGGCGCCGGCGTCGCAGCTGCAGCGCTGTCGCGTCGCCTCGTTGTTAGATATGGTGACCCACTAACCTACTTTTCTGAAAACGTTCAAGCTCTTTACGTACAAACACACACGCACACACACCCGCACGTATAATATACTCTTTCCGAAGGTACTATAATCTCAAGCAGCTAAGCTATATAGCATATATAAGCCTTGTCCGTCAATACGGTTAAATGGGATTTACTTGCTTGGTTTAAAATATATTCTTATGAAAATGTGAATATGTTTCTTATAACATTTTGTTTGTTTTTATAAAATAATCTGAAGGAGCTGCTTGGCTTATCTGATCAATTAATGAGCTGTCCGCTTGTTTGCTTGTCCGTCAATATGTTTAAATATGTTCTTTCTAGGTGTGTACAATAGATATCCAAATAAAACTTTTTAAATATGTCTACTAAAATATTTGTTGTAATTTTATAGTATATATTCAGATTCTAGAACTGAGATTTTATATATTAACCACTTAAGACCTGTCCGCTTGTCCGTTAAAATATTTGAATGCAATTTCGTACTTCTTTTTAAGACATCCCATGAATTGTTGTTAATAACTTTATTTAATATCAATTTAAGAGATTCGAAACGGTCAATTGTAAATGTTCCTTTATATTCTTAGACTTTTACAAAATTTTATATTAAGTATACGCATTTTTGCAACCATTTCAAGGGTATATATTCTTCGTTTTCCTTCTTTTTTTTTATTAAAATTATATAAACAAAGTGGAAATATTCAACAACGCAATCGACACAGAAACAAAAAAAGCAGAAATAATGAAAATGAAAACGCGTAGAGAGGAGCATGTTACACGAGTGTGTGCGTGAGGAAAAAGAGAGAGATAGAGAGAGAGACGCGTATGAAGGAGCTTTAGTTTTTACTAAGCAGAAAAACAAAAGCAAAAAAAAACCTGAAAAAACCACGAGAGATTCCCACAGAAAATAAAAACAAAACGCTTCACTGCCTCGCACACAAAATACAATAAAAAAAAAGCACACGCAATAACAATTCACGCCTCGCACGCACCGAAGCTTCCACCAAAAAACTGCTCAATATTGAACCTAACCCAACAAAAAACGCTGAAAATGCCACAAAAACGAAACCCAAAAAAAGCTCACGCACTTTGTTATTATGCTTCAGTCCCCCCACTCCCTATCTCTCTCTCTATCTCCCAAACATTGGCCGTCTCTTTCCCTGGCAACTGCTGATATTTTTGGCAGCTTTTATTTTATTGCTTTGTGCGTAAAGGGGAATCAACAAAAGGAACTAGAAGGGAGTGCTTATAGTAGGAATATTTAAATACACTTTAAATATTTTATTTTAAGGAAATTTACTAAAATTGTGTTATATTTTAGATTGAAATTATAATAAGATAATATCTTTATATTAGAAATTATAAAAAAACAGTTAAGAAACTATCAATTAAGTTAGTTAGTTATTAATATGATTTCATCTTCTACAACTGTCTATTTAATAGTAAGCATTCTCAAATTACTTTCTTAGTTCTCAAGCAGAATATATTATATATATTTCTTACTAATTCGGTGAGTTTAGCTGTAAGGATCTGTAAGGATTTGTAAGAAATAATCAAGAACAAAAATGTGTGTTCTTATAGGGATAAAGTAGCTTCAATTTGAGACCTAACTTTTCAACTTTAACTCAGTAGTTCATTTTTGATAATGGATAGACTGAATCGCAAACAACTGCCCTATTTGCCAGACCTTCCATGAGAAATGCTCTTATTCTAAAGAAAAAATAAATAAAAAAGCTATTAAAAAAACAATACCCTTCCAAAGGGTATTTAAAAAAAAACTGAAACAATCAGTGTGAAGCATTCACGATCGTTTGCGCAATTTTGCTCATTCATCGCACGCACTTTCGATTTTTTTTCTTTTGGTTTTCGGTTCGTTTTGTATTTTGAAATAAATTTTGGTTATATTTCGTTGTGGTTGTTGTTGTTTTTGTCGTTGGCGACTATATACGTTTTTCCAATCAATTTCATCAATTTACGTTAAGTTTTTTCATCGGTTCGGTTCGTCATTTGTTCGATTTCCTTCGGTTTCGCTTTTTTGTGAGGGAAAGTCCCATTGTATCCGACGCCATATGGTCGGATATTGGACTTGGATTTGGCATGTGCCTGCCATGGAAGTGAGTACTGCATGTGGCCTATTTCGGGTATTTCTTTAGAGCCCAGTGGAGGGTATTTATGGCCAGCTTGGGATAGGTTTAGATTGTTACCTTTTAGACAACTTAGTAGCCTTTGTTCGTGATATGTTTATCTTTACTTATTACGCTCATGTAAGTTGGAGTGCTAAGATATGGTTTCCATATTCGGTCAATTATTTTAATAATTACTTAATTCTTATTGGATTTGTACTGAATTTTCAAAGTTTATCATTATCTTATTTCAATATAATAATACAATTTCACATATGTATTTCTTAAAATGTCGATTCAGCTTTTTTTAAATTTAGATCCTAGTTCTATTATATATATATATGGAATTCTAAAACAGTCATATTTATGGTTTCCATATTCGGTAAATTATTTTAATAATTACATAATTTTTATTGGATTTGTATTGTATTTTCGAAGTTTATCGTTATCTTATTTCAATATAATCATAGAATTTAAACATATGTATTTCTTAAAATGTCCATGTAGCTCTTTTATTTAGTTTCTAGTTTTATTATAGGGGTTTCTAAAACAGTCATATTTATTCCTTATTAAATCTATGTGTGCTTTTTTTTCAGTCTGTATTTCCCACAATATTTAGCCTCTTTAGGAAAGAAATTATTCCATTTTAATTTATTCCTTTAGCATATTTTAAATGCTAACGATTCCTTTCACCACTTTCTTTTGTTTTCTCCCTTGAAACCACCAACCATTTGATTGGCACAGTATCCCTTTTTAAACCATTCTGGGCACTTTTCCTCTTACAAATGTTATCTTTCGCCTGACACTTTCCCGCCATTTGTCGATTCATCTTCACATTTGCCCTTATCCCCTGCATTTTCCCCAACATTTTCATCAATTTTCCCCCAAGTCCAGCCATTGAGAGGAATGGAATCAGATTCAGGGATATAAAAACATATGTGTGGCATGGTATTATACCATTATATATGCAGTACCACCCACCGAGAGCCCCTTCTACCACCCATCCGTCACACGCAGCTGTAGCCATGTACTAGATTAGTATATACCTCCGTCTGTAATATTTATATACATGTATTTTTTATGTACAAATAGAGAGAGATATAGAGACCGGCGAGAGAGTGAGAGCGAGAGTGGGGCACTCGGCTTGAACCGATGACGCCGACGACGACTCTTGGCTGGTTTGGTAATCAAATCTAGGTGACCCAAATTGCACTAACCCAGTTTACAAGTGGGGAGGGTCAAGAAACGGCCACCCGAAACCAAAATCCAAAACCAAAAACCCCAAACTCAAAACCCAAAAAGAACAATAAAAAATGCACCGAAATGTGTCCTTTGAGTTCGAGTTTTGATGCAATTAAGTGCCACGCAAGCTTCGCCTCGTCTTAAGGTTTTCCTTTTCATTTGTTAATATTTTTTTTGCCTTTTATTGTAAGTCATAAAGCCAACACAACCATTGAATTGTTTCTTTCTTATTTTCGTGTTTTTATGCATTGCAATGTTAATTCAAGTGAAGGACAAACAAATATGCAAGTTGACAATGGAACGGAATGACGAATGAAAAATGCGATGGATGGGTTGACGGTGTCAACAGCTCTTTGGGCTAAAGTTAAACGGTTTCGAAACTAATTAATTTATTTGGTAAGTGAAGGGTTAGCTACAAATTATGAATATTAGCCTACGATTAAGTCAAGATTTTAGGCATTTAAGAAGAAGAATTCGGTGCCCTGTAATCATTTTTCTGTTCAAGTTTTCAAGTAATTATTTTAGAGTTTTTGTAGCGAGAAAAACCTATTTTAGGTGATAAAATATTTACTTTAATTAAGAAGTAAAATAGGCATTAAGAAGGTTATTGAATTTTTTATTTAAAACCATTGAAATAAATATTATTTGTATTTCCAAAGCATTTTTAAGTTAATAGGTAACAGAGAATTAAAGCATGTCAACCCAAAACCCATCTTATATTCAAAGTTTTTATATATCCCAATTTTAAATTTTATCTATATTATAGAAAAATGTGAAAAAGTCCATTAATTTATTAAACCCTTTACACAATGTACAAATTGACTGCCAAAAACGCAAGAAAAAATCAATTAACAAAACCCAAAACTAAATTAAAATGTATTTCGAAAATATACGCACCAGAAGCCAAAAATTATAATAAAAAAAACTTTACGCAATTGTTTTAATGTCTGTATGTGCGAAGTCTGTACAGTAGTCACCACTCACAAACGCACACTAATAGGTGGCGGCGCATTATGTAAGTCCACGTGAACAGCAATACACAGAAACAAAAAATAATAATACTCGAAAATAATACAAAACATAGAGGAGGGAGGGAGGGTTGGAAAAACGGTTTCAATGTCTGCTTATTGTTATGGTTTCTACTGTTTCTACTGTTTGCCTAGCTGCAATTATTATTACAATGTTATATGGCTGCCATGATCTAAATTTCCCAACTAATTATTGCGACAAAATGTCAGACGGGGCGGCGATATGCAAAATGCGTATGAGTAATTTATTAAACATTTTTGTACACATTTAACATTACAGTAGCGGTGGATATAATAGCAGTAAAACTTTGTATTTCACATTAATATTAGCCTTTCTTATTTAACTATTAAAAGCCAATTAAATTCCTTTTTGACAACATCACTTCTTAGAATACAGAAGTGTGGCAGAAATATAATATAAATAAATATAATAATATAAATAAATATAATAATATAAATAAATATAATAATATAAATAAATATAATAATATAAATAAATATAATAATATAAATAAATATAATAATATAAATAAATATAATAATATAAATAAATATAATAATATAAATAAATATAATAATATAAATAAATATAATAATATAAATAAATATAATAATATAAATAAATATAATAATATAAATAAATATAATAATATAAATAAATATAATAATATAAATAAATATAATAATATAAATAAATATAATAATATAAATAAATATAATAATATAAATAAATATAATAATATAAATAAATATAATAATATAAATAAATATAATAATATAAATAAATATAATAATATAAATAAATATAATAATATAAATAAATATAATAATATAAATAAATATAATAATATAAATAAATATAATAATAAAAATAGATATTGTGAAAATATTAGGTATATTAAGTATATTTTAAAATATATTTTTTGTTTTGTACTGCTACTATTACTATATAATATGCATTGATATATAGAATATAAATTAGCAAGAAAATATAACAGTCTTCTTAGGCTTTTTATTATGTGTCAGAAATTAAAGAAAAAACCTTTATTATCTATTTACAACATTTTTTAGTTAGTTTTAGCTGGATGAATGGTTTACATAGGGCAAGAGTGGGAATTCATAATATTTTTAAAATAAGATGCTTTAACATCTAGAAGTATGTTTATAAAAAAAGGCTGGGACCTTTATTTAAAATATGATTTTTATTTAAAAAATATGGTAAACATTTTTAATAAACGATTTTAGATAGGACATCTCAATAGTAAGGATAAGTAATATTCCTACATTATTTAAAATATGATTTTTATTAAAAATAAATATCGTAATCCTTTTTAATAAAGGATTTTAGATAGGACATCTTAATGGTAAGGATAAGTAATATTCCTACAATGTATATTAAATACACAAGTACAAAATATTTCCAAGAAATACCAGGGCTATATATTTGAGGTAAACGTAAATATTTGACCGAAACTATTAGTGCTCTCGTACCGCCAGCCAACTGAACATTTTTTCCAAATCTAAGGCTCTCCTTCTCGCTCTGGCACACGTTCGCGTTTTCGGTGATGTGTGCGCGAGAGCGAGACAAAAACTTGGCCAAGTGCAGTAGGCCATGCAAATAGTCAAAGTGGGTCAGCAGCTATCAAAAGCTATATCAACACATCGGCTACAACTACGACTACGAGTCACACTCACACACGCAGCTGCCGAAAAGCTTCGGCTCGCGTCGTTCCTTCTTCGGGTTTTCTTTTTTCGTATCAGATAAGCCCCGAAACACGAATTGTAAGCAAATTATAAAAATAAATAAAACGCAACACGGACACACACACCTCCGCCAGCACCGCCCAAAAACATATTTCTTGTTTATTTAAATATGAGAAGAGTGACAACAGAAATAAGCAACAACAATGGGAGACTAAAAAGGTTACATCACATCATATGGCGAGCTATTGCCGAGGTGTAAATTATTTCATTATTTGCTGTAACAATTTGGTATTTTTATATTTGTTTAAAGGTCTTTGATAACGAAATGTTGTAGGGGCTGGAAGTGTGATTAAATATGTTATAATACATTAAAGACCTTGGTGGGACTGTTTGTATTTTGTTAATCACGTGATTGGTGCTTAGTGTTTAGAAACACACAGAAATAGTAAGCGGAAAGGGAGATTAGATGACGAAATATGTGGGTTTATTAATCATATAGAGATTTTATTGAATAAGAAGATAATAAATATATAAATAAATGTGGAATAATAAAAAGAAAGATATTATTTTTATATTTATTCGCTTAGTTACATTATATAGATTATTTTGAAGTGATTTGGGCAAGAATATCTTTATTTTTCTGTTGGCTAAAATATATATTTATTACTTTAAAATAACGAAATATGTGGATTTATTAATCATAAACAGATTTTACTGAATAAAGAGACAATAAATATATAACTAAATGTTGAAAAAAAACATGATTTTAATTTAATTTCGAACTGATTTGGGCAAGATTATCTTTATTTTTTCTATTGACTAAAATATGAATTTATAACTTTAAGTAAATAATTAAGAGGAGGGCTCTTAGATCTTTATTTACCGTTTCAAAATAAATAATATTCCAAGCATAACCACATACATTGTTTTTTTTTCAGACCCTAAAACTCTTAGGTAATAGGCCTCCTCACATCCCCTCAAAGCAATTTCAGCATTTGAAAGCCTTTAAAGTTTACAACGACAAAAATCATAAATAAACATAATTGCCGCATAAATAACTTCATTGTCTCTTTCTGAATTTACCCGAGGGAGCGAGTACCAAATGGAAAAAACAAGTAAAATCATCCAAACAAACGCAAAACCCAAAAAATAAAAACCAAGACCTGCCGCAACAATTTCAAAAGGCAAAGTGAACAAAAAAGAATAAAGTACAGACAATGAATAAAAATGCAAACAGCGTAAAAGAGGGAAGTGTCAACAGAAATTGCACTGAGGTGGAATAATTTGTTATTTCAAGAAAGTACTGAAGAAATAAAAAAACAAAAAAAAAATGCAATTGCGATAAGGCAAAGACTGATAAGCGTTGGCAGTTTTTGCACTTTTCGTACACTTTTTTCAAGCGAGCTTATCACTAAAAGTGCGTTTTGTTGGCCCATTTACCTAAAAAAAAATTATTTCGTATGTTTCAGTGTGAAAATGTAAATGTGTACTTATTTTTCTTATTTTATTAATCTCTGCAATATTGTTTTTAACTAAATGAATGTAAATATTTAAGTATTTGAATATTTAATGACTCTGTTTATTTTTTAATCGCTAAATATAAATTAACTTCTAGCTTTGTAGATCAGCTAGACTTGGAAAGAATCGAGATTAAGTTAATTATATTTTTTTTATTTTTTCTTTACTTTTTTTCTGTTTCCTTTTCGTTTGAGCTTTGTAGCCAAAAAGCTCACATGTGTTTTTATAATTTTTGTTGTTTTGTTTTGTTTCTTTTTTAGTTTGCATTGCGCCTTGCATGCCGCTCCGCAAAAGCTTTCAAGTTTCTTAATGGCGCGTGTGTTTCTTTTTAATTCCGCTTTCCGCTTCTGTACCTGAATCGAGCTCTCCCTCTGTATCTGTATCTTTGTATCTTCTTGTGTTTCGTTGCTGTATTTTGAGGATCGTTTAGGTTTCCGTTTATTTGCACTCTGGCTTGCTTTTTGTTGTTTTTGCGTGTGTGTTTGCACTTGGCGCCACTCTACTATGCACACGCACACATGTGCAAACTGCAAAAGCTCCATCCCGGCAACCGGCGGCAAAAGCTTTGGAATTCGCACTAGTATGCGGGTTCTTTATCTACGCGTGTGCCTCTGTGTGCGTACGCGCCGAGAGAAGTGCGAGTGCGAGGGCGAGTGTGTGTGTGTGCCCGACGCCTGCTGCAAAGCAAATTTTAAGTTTTCTTTTTTCTTCTTTTCGTTTTTTTTTTGTCGAGAATAAACTATGTATTTGCGCTTGTGGTTGTGACTGGAAGATTAAAACAAAAATGGTTCAACTTTGACGATTGCTGAATGCGCTCTGTTGCCGCCCGAAAAGAGAAGGAAGGAGGAAAATGGAGGGACAAATACAAGGAAAGGGGCATAATTTATTTATTTCAATAAAAAGCTGTTCCTTTTACTAATGAAAAATATATTGTATATAATATTTATACTATATATAAAACATAATCACCTTTAAACTACATATTCGAATAGATAGAATATATAATAACATATAAGAATGTTATACAACTTTAAAGAATATCAAATAATGGTTTCTATACTTTTAAATCGAGTTTAAATATAGCTAAAAACATAATTGCTATTATAAGCATCGGATACTGACGATGAATTGATGACTGTCTTTGAAACACCAAAATATACATACCTACTACATGTGTTTGACTAAATAATTATTAGGTTTCGTTTTGACATATTTTCAGATCTCGTAAATTCGATAAAATAAGTCTAAGCATGATTAAATCCACATTCCCAACCACTTTCAAACAATTATTTGCCTCAAAAACCAAGCAAACATATTCCCTTGTGATCAAAGTTAATACTTTGTTTAAACATTTACCGTTAAGGAGTTGACGATTGTTCAACAAATAATTCCATCAAGGCTATGGAACTGTAAATCGTTATAATTTGGGTTAAGTATCCTCTTTATACTTTTCCGCCGCTTAATTATTTATTGATAATACACCCAATCAGTGAAGCTCACACATGACGTATACGTAATTCGACATGAAAAGACGTCGAAATTACGTATACGCAGAGATAAGCAAAGATAAGACCGGGCTGTAGTAAGTACTATGCTATACCCACACTCCTGGTAAATGTAAAAGCGCAATTTCCAGCGGAATGAAGACAGAACCCATAGAAAAAAGAATCGAACGAGTTACGCTGTCAGCAAATAAAGCAATAAATTACTAAATGATGACAATAAAACAAAAAATTGGCTTACATAAGGGCCAGGTAAAGACGCATGGAACGGACAACTCAAAAATTAGAGGAGTAAAAAGGTTTTAGAAATAATAATTAGGAAAAATAAAAAGGTAGGCCTTTACAACAAATAAAGACTTTTCAAACATAATGTACAGGAAGCCAGCAGTTTAATTAGGCTGAGATTTGATTTTTCAATAAACACTTAAAGTATATATAAAGAAAATCAATTAAAAATGATTTTAATTCCTAAATTAAACACAAATTATATTATTTCAATATCACAGATAACACTAAAAGTAAACGATGCATATAAAATACACCAAACACGCAAATAAAAATCAATTATATACCCAAAAGTCATCAATCAATTAAGAGAAGAAAACCCCGAAAAAGGCAATAAAATAAATAAACAAAAATAAAAAAGAATATTATAGAATGCAAAATGCGATGTAAGTAGGTCAGGGTGCACGATTCAGAGGTGCGAGCGAGATGATGCACTCGCAATGAGCAACAAAGATGGCCAGAGAAAATGAGAATTGTGCAGCGCAAAAGGAAAAATCAATGCGCATTCTCTCTCGCTCATTCTCTCCCTCTCTCTCTTTCGCTCTCTTCCACTGATTGCATCTGCCGCTGCACAAAATCCCACCCAACCCCACACCCCACTTGGCATTGCAAAATTAGTGCAAGCAGCGCTGCCGGTGTTGAATGTGGCACAGGGTCAACTTGGCGACCCATTAGCACACTTTCCAACCCCAGCGACGGGTTAAAGGCGGCTGCCAGCGGGTTAAGGGGAGTGACTGCATCAAATACTATGTAATATTATATGGCAGATATAGTATATATATCTCCATAGGAGACGGACGCCCAGACATCGCGAGGCAGACAGAGAGTCACTTCTCAATGTCATTTTGCCTTTTTTCCGCGCTTAAGGTTAACAACAATAAAATGGTCAAAGCAAACGCAATGACAATAACAACATTAGAGAGAGAGAATAAATAATAGATAAACAAATAAAACACAAAAAAAACATTTTCCCATTTGCATCATCGGCCAAAAATGAATACAATGTTGCAGCTATAAAATGGCATATAAATTTATTCAAAATAAATGGGGAAAACTAAAGCCAAACATATTTAAATACAATGGAAAGAAAATAGAAGACTAACTAGACTAACTAATTCTAAACACACTCATGGAGTTTTCTTTAATATTGAGGGTATGCCTTATAATGTAAACAGAATTTTATAAAGTAATTCTCCGATATTTATAAACATATCTTAGATTCCGAGAAGGCATTCTACAAGGATTTCAATGGATTTTCATTTATAAACTTGCATATTTTCAATTTTGTAAGGCTTTGAATGGATTTTGTATTATACCTTGGCACGGTATCGAATTTCCAGTTTGTTTACCTGAAAATCTAACATTGAGTCCTACATTTTTCACTTCAAGCTCTTTGTTTAAACTCACATTTTTCGCAGCCAGAAAATGCTGCATATATTGGAATGAATTAAAACTATTTTAACGCCTTCAAATAATGAATATGGAAACGATGGGCCCTCAGTAGTATTCCCCGATTTCAATGTGAAGCCCTGAAGGGTTCAACGACTCATTTAACATCAAAAACCTTAATTACTCGATTTACAATAACCCATACAAATCAATGAGTGAGTGAGGGAACAGCCAAGATTTAGTGAAAAGAAAACATTCCTTTAATAAACCAATTACTATGCTTACTTAGCTAAACAATGAGCAAACAAAACAAACAATGAAGCCACCTACCCCTTTCCGATTACCTGGTTCTAATTGCCAGCCATTATACCATTATTATTCGGTTTTCCAGTTGCTACAATTGAATGCCTTCTCGGCTTGGATTTGCTATTAATTCTTTATTCAGGGTGACCAAAACTAAACTTGATATTATTATTCATTCGTAGGCAGTGTTTTTCAATGTTCCATCCTTGGTTGCATTTACAAGATTTCTGTTTTCTGATCGCTTGACTAAACCCTATTCCATGGGTATATCGCGGTGTGTGTGTGTTTGGTTATTGGGTTCAATTACCAATTTGCGGTTTGCCAATGGAAAATCGTGAGAAAGACATCGAATTTAATGCAGGTGTGAATGACCAATGTGGAGGATAGAATGTGAGGGATTTTTCCATTTGCTACATTTAATTGTTAACTAATTGGTGTTAACATTATTTTTAAGTGCAGGCAATTGACCATAAATTAAAAGGGAATTGCTCAATATATAGTTTAAGACAAATCGGTACTAAGTGAGTAGGAAAACTAAAAAAAAAATAACTACCCAAACTTCCATTAGGGCTTTCCAAGATCTTAATAAATTTAAATAAAAATGTTTAGGAATAAACAGCACAATATAAATTTTCTTATAGAATTTCCAAATGGTAAATAGCAATAAAAACTTAAATATAAATAAATAAATAAAAGGGAATGGCTCAATATATAGCTTAAGACAAATCGGTAATAAGCGAGTTGAGGAAAACTAAACAAAAATAAGTACTCAAAATTCCATTAGGGCTTTCTAAGATCTTAATAACCTTAAATGTTAAGGTATCAAAAACACAATATAAAATGTCTTAAATAATTACCAAATGGTAAATAGCCATAAAAACCTATATATAAATATAAACCCTATATATCTTATATACTTTTCTATAATTTAATTAAGCATCATCAGTTTTAATCCCATCTTACTATTGCTATTTTAATTAAATTTAAAATGTAAAACCCTTCTCAGTTCTTTGTCACTAATTTGCCCCAGTTCTCACCTTTTTAAGACCATTACAAAGAACCAACTAAAACCAGGTGTATCTATATTTTGCCCTCTTTAAGTCTTTAAAAATTTCTCAATGCTTTTCACCCAAATCCTGTTCCAAAGTCAAGCCTACACACACCCACAAAAACGAAGGTTGCAGCTTAAGTCAGACGATGTGGCAGACATAATTTGTATATAGAATGACCTTGTGAACAACCAAGGACTCGGTAGGTGGACGCCAGTGTCCTTGGGTCAGAGCAGCAGAACGGCCTTCGAGGTCCAATTGAGAGACCTTGAAATGCATTCGTCGCTAGAACCACTGCACATAGCATATGTTACGTATATATAATACATATTACATGCCGAGAGTTACGAGTATATGCCATATGCACAGTCAATGTCATGCCCCAATTCGCCGCTGCTATTTCGCGCTGTCTTTTTGCGCACTTTTCAAAAATGCAACAAGCTGCTAGCTGACTTTGACCCATTTAAATCCTTTGAGGTGAGCATAGACGCACGACGAGTGCGACTGCGACTGCTGCGGCGGCGGCAACTGCGACTGCGGTGCAATCTGTGTCAATGTCAGCCGGCATTGCGGGCGGTGGCGGCGGCGGCAAATAAAACCAACTGAGGCAGAACTGCCGCAGCAGCAGCAGCAACAAACGTAGCCGCCACAAACAGCTGCACAGAGAAAAAGAATGCACTAACTCTATTATCGTTGGGTTTTAGTGGTTTCCAGACATAAACACACATAGTTTAATTTTTGATTTCCCCAGTTCGAATCCAAGGTTCGAGAGTCTACTAACTATCTGATTGTAATTGAGAGTGCGAGCGAGATGGAGAGCGAAACTTGCAACTATTTTGTGACATATTTCTGAGCTTATCATCAAATTTTCAGAGAGAAGGCCCAAATTAGGTACAAATTATTAAAGAATTAAAATAACAGTCTCAAACTATTACAAAAAATATATATGTTTAAATTATTTTTATGAGCCATGAAAAACATCACATTATTAAGAAGCTAACCTATAGTACGTATCGTAGACATTTAATTTATAAAAAATATAATAGATTACTTGTCGTAAACTCAAAGCATAAAGTATATTTTAAGTTAAACATTTCTATATATTTTTACTATACAATATATAATTTAAAGTTTCAATAATTTACACACACTTGACATGTAGAATGCACTTCTTTTCCTCCGTGTAGCCGGGGAGAGTGTGCAATAGAGAGCGAAAGAAGGGGGGAGCGAGATCAAGCGACGCCCCGCGACGCCGACGACTGCGACGCCGGGCAGCGCTGCGCTGCGGCTGATGCACACAATGACCTTCAAATTTCTATGCAATTTCGCTTTTTGCATTTGTTTTTGTTTTTGTTTTCGTCTCGCATCCTTGGGCCCAATCTCCAATATTAGAAAACGCAAGCGAGCGAGCGCAACAGCGATTCGTTTGCGCTTGACCCAAATTCTAATGCCGCTGCCGGCGACCTTGCTCCATTTTGCCTCTCTTTCTAGGGACGAATCAGGCCACATGGGCAGGAGGGAAAAGGTAAGCTGCACTTTATGGGCTTTCCCCGCCGAAGGTTGCTGCAGTGTGGCCAAAGGCACTTAGCACGCAATGGAGGCGTGTTGACATTGTTGAATGTCAATAAAGCCCATTTTCGCCACTGACTCAGCAAAATGCGTGCCGCCAAAAAGCCAATGCAACAAATGCAACTAACTTGCCGACAGAAAAAAAAACCAAAACACACAACATTACGTGTGTTTTGCAATGTTTGATCATACATCATCGACATTTGGCTGGCAGGCCGCTGTCTCAGACAGTCAGTTTGCTCATTTGATTGCTATTCACGCATCAACAAACTTATCGAGCGAATTTTTCCCTCATTTACATTTGGTCATACTCTTTGGGGTAATTTTAATTAGAAATATCTTAGGAAACTTTTTTTAATAGTATCTTTAACATGTACCATGAATAATAGGTAATAATAGTAATAATGAAGTTACAATATCTTAAATTGTACTTAAGAAACTTTAGATAGCATCGAAAATAAGAGTTTTGTGTAAACTTAGACCCAGAAAATATTAAAAAATTATTCCGAAAGTCAAAGAAATCAGCATTGTTGAATGCATCGACAGGAAGAGAGTAAATACCATTTACGATACTACTTTAAAATTCAAAATTAAACATATGAGCAAGTGTGACTGTGCATATATTAAATTAATAATAATATTAATATTTAAAGAGCTACAACTATAAAATAAATTTCCAAAAGAGCATTTACATTTCGCCTTCCTCAAGAAAAAAAAAGCACAACCTCCGAAAGTAGGTTAGTTGCATTTTTATAGACATTTCAAATGGATTTTATGGCTGCATCCGACGCCAGGCCGAGCGGCATGGAGCTGAGTGCGCGAGGCTATCTGGGGAACAGGGGGAACTAAGGCGGGGACCCAGAGTGTATACTTTGTGCATATTTAAACTTAGCATTGCACTTGGCATACAAAGATCTAAGACAAACGACCTACCGACCGACGGAGAGACTCATTGTCTGACTGGAATACCGGTGGGTGAGTCTATCAAGGTTTAATACGATTTAAATTGAAAAGTGTAGTAAATGTAATGTAGTTCAAACTTTGAACACGAAATGCGTGAAAGAATTACTACATTTTAATTGGTTTTTAATCACGTTTGCCTATACAAACTCATATTTTTTCAAGGCTAAGGCTATATTTCTTAACTGTTAAGATCGAATAATCGCTTTTAAAAATTCCAACATTTTTTAATAAATGTTCTAGTTGTTGATCACTTTATAAAGGCTTTGAATAATTTTTCTTTTAGTTTTGTATTATTTGTTATAGTATCCCGCAAGTATTATGATTTTATTTATATCTTGGCCTATAGTTTAATGTAATATCAGGTTTATGTTTTACACAGTGGTCATTAGCATTATTATTTCAGCATTATTTCTTATTATTCGTTATACTGGCGAATCTGATGATTTCGTACTGATTTATTTATTCGATGTCTCATTTTGCGTGTTATTCACTTAGATTTGTTTGTTATTTCCATTTCTGGCATTATTTTGAGTAGCTTTGCTTGTTTATTTATCACTTTATGTCCCAAGATTGTATCACATTTTTCCTTTTGATCTAGTTTTCAATATTTATATGGGCACTTTTCCACCAACAACAAGAATATGGCCAACACAACTTGCCAACTAAATTCACAAGGGATGCTAGGGAAAATCAAATAAGTATTTGGTATGTCAGACTTACCCCCATTATCATCGATTTCCAGGCCGAATTCATCCTCGGACATGGACTCATCGTCGGTGCTGAGATTAGAGCCACTATTATTGCCGCTTTGCATGTGATGTTGCTGCTGCTGCTGTTGCAGATGTTGCTGCTGTGGTGTGGTACTGGCACTGCTGCTATTATTGCTATTATTGGGCGATGTGACTTTTGGGACACAAGAACTGGCGGCCAGTTCCTCAATACTGTGCAACGAGCTCCTCGTCGGATTGGCAGTGGTCGTTGTAGACGTGGCACCTGACCCGGAACCCGATCCCGAAGCCGTTGTGGTTGTGGTACTGATAATGTGACTATCATCCTTGCCACCGCCCACCTGCACCTCAAAGTCCAGCAACTGGGCCGTGGTGGAGGAGAGGAAGTTGCTGGTTGACACAGAAACGGAGGTGGCAGCGGAGGAGTTTGCCACCTCGAGTGGCTTCAACTGATGATACTCCACGGGCGGGACAATAAGCGTGGCATTATTACTCTGAGGATTCTTTTGCAGCAAGGCTGGATCGATGCACTCATTGCTGGCGTGGTTGGTGCGGTGGTTGGGGAACAGAATGTTGGCAAACGATGGCATCGTCACGGATTCAATAATCACCGAGTTGGATGGTCTCACTGCCTTAGCCTCCACGTTGTTGTTGTTACTGCTGATGTTATTATTATTATTGTTATTGTTATTATTATTATTATTGGTAGTAGTAGTAGCCGTTGTAGTGGTGGTGGCTGTCGCTGACGCAGTGCCCATTAGGGTCATATTGTTGCTGTTGCTGTTGGGATTAGGACTGGCCACAAAGAAGCGTTCGCAGAGGCCGCTCAAGGATATGCCGCCGTCCAGTTGACTGGCGTCTATTGCCTGCAACGTACTGAAATTATCTGCTGCTATTGCTGCCGGCGTTGAGGCTACTGGGACCGAAGTTCCTGTCCCAGGTGCATCCTTTTGCTGCATCTGCAGGTGGGAGTAAAAGGGCAGCATGGGCGTGCTGCCAGCAGCCAGCATTTGATCCTTGTGATGATGGGGCATCAGCAGAGGCTGATGCTGCTGCTGCTGGTGCTGCTGCAGGTGGTGATGGTTGCTGGTAGCTTCTGTTGCATAGTTGGTGCTGCTGCTCTCCGCCAGCATTGAAGGTACATTGAAGGTATCCATTTTATTGCTATTTACTTTGTAACAACTAATTTCCTTTTTAATTCCTAATCTTTTGTACGTATCGTTATGATGTGTGGTGTGTGGTGGTGTGATTGGTGGTGATGGCAGGTAACGATAGTATTCGTAGGTTTTTGGGATTGCTTCTTGTTTCTAAAGAGCTGCAAAAAATATAAATTAATTACTTATTAGCATTAAACTTTGATATTTTAAGTGAGTGGGGGAAAGTGGGACAAGGATATTACAACGAGTGCAGGTCAACGAGGTAAGGTCAGGTTGAAGGTCGGGTCACGGCTTATGTGGGCCAAGGACAAGCCTAATGGTGTAAAAGCAGGCCAAGGTCAACTCTTAACAGAGTCAGGGGAGGAAAAAGCTTGAAAAGCTCTCTCGATAACATGTTAAACCTCAAATTTATCGATTTGGTTGTTGAATATTAATTATATACAATTATATTAATTATATACTATATTATTAATTATATATATTATTTAGACAAATATAATTATTTCGAGCTTACTGCTGCTTTTAGTTAAGTAATAAAACGATTTTATTGTTTTATATATAGGGGCGCTTAATCAACCGAACATTAATAATTATCAAATATACATAAATATTTATTTTAAATTGATTTCTGTTGCAGCATTAAAATAAAATATAATCTCTACCTATTCCAGGAAAAAAGAGGCTAAATAATCAATAATCTTTGAGCTCATAAGTTGATTTATGCTTACTTCTTAGATGAATCCACCTCATTAACCTGTTTACTAATCTAAATCCATTTAAGATCATTAAAAAAAAATTTTAATTACCAACCCTCCAAAATTTAAATTTTGCTAAACTTAAAACTAGAAATATTCCCCCACTCCTTTGTCATATCCCCCTTTTTGTCGGAACTTTAATTAACTTCACTCGACTCCAACTTCTTTATGTTTTCTTTTTTGTTGGCGAATCACACATCAACCCCCGTGGATTTCACTAATAAAAAAAATGTTTAGTTTTTCATTTCAGAACATTTTTAAAATATTTATTACAAAGTGATACTATGAGTAAAAATAAATTTAAGTTTTTATATTAATTATAAAGTAATAAATAATTCTCTTTAGTTCAAAATAATGCATTTTAAAACTACCTAATGCCCGCAATAATTTACTAAACTTGACCTTTTTATATAACAAAAAATGTTCATTAAATATTTGTAATATTTATTAAGTCAGAAAAATAACTTCATCGAAAAGAACTTCAATCTAATATATTTTATATAATATAATATAATATATATTTTATTTGTAGAAGTATTTTTAAAATAAAACAACACTGATTTTGTCAACCTCATTGCTCCTTTTATATCCTTCCTAATATTTTTTTCAGTGCGTTGTGTTTTTATGTAAAGGGAAACTACTGGATGAAATATATGTAAAGGAGATTTGGGGGAATAAGGAAGAGGGAATAAATAAGAAGCGGAACGGTCAGGGGAGCTGATCAGTTGGGAGAATCGAAAAGTTTACCTTTCATGCAGCTGACATCGTTGTTTTTCCTTTTTGTAGTTCTTGTTGTCTTGCGCATGCGCCCGGTTTCCATGAATTCCAAGACGAAGATCGCAGGAAAGGAAGAAGAAGAGCTGGAAGCTGTCGCCTCTTTGTTCCCTCTCTTTCGCTCTTTCTCTGTCTCTCGATGGCGTTTTATGTATACAAAAACCAGTTGGAACCGAAAGCAAAAGTTCTATTATTATGTGTTGGTCTTGTTGTTGGTTTTCCACTCTCGCTCTCCCTCTGTCGTTCGGTGGGAATTCGCATATGTGGAGAACGCGAATTTATAATTCGCAAAACAAAGCTAGCGTGTGATTCATTTTGCCGATCGTTGTTGCTGCTGCTTCCTCTCTCTCTCTCCGCTGCTGCTGGCTCTCGCGTGCTCTCTCTCTCGGGCTCTCAGCAACAGTTTCCCCCTCGCACACACACTCGCACACACACGCGACGCCGAACGCATTTGGCGTTATATATGTATGTATATGTATGCTTTTTTTGTATTTCTGCTTATGTTATTCTCGCAATTCTTTCGATTTCCTTATCCCGATTTTTACGCGAAAAAACTTCTTGCACAATCGTCACACGCGCGCAACAAGCGAAAGCTCTCCGCGAGGCAACAACAACTATAAATTGCAATTCCGACTACACACACACATGGGCGCGCACCACGTATATACGGCTGTGTGTGCTTCGTTCTACTTGATATTTCTTGTTGTTGTTTTTTGAATTTTTGCTCTTTTGCTAATTTTCGTGTTGCTTTTCTGCCATTGCTCCAATTCTATGACACAACGCTCTATCTTCTTCCCACTTTTTGTGTGTTAATTTCATCCATAAAGTGCACATTGAAATTAGCGAACGACTGCGGCGGGGGTGGAGGTCGGGGAAACGGAAAACAGACTCCCGTTATGGACGCATTGGAAATATTAAATACACACAAACACACACACAACACACACGTACACCGGATAGCAGTTTCGGCGAGTTCTTTTTGCGCTTGTTTACTTTAGATTCGCACTTTCGCTTTCTTCTCTATTTGTTTATTTCCTGAGGGTTTATTTTTTTCGGGAAAAACTATTCCGCGCACAACCAACGCACGCAAAAAATTAGGTCTGTAGGCCAACGCAAACGGGAACACAGTAAAAAGTTGTTGGCGTAGGTAGAAGAAGACCGAAAGCCCTCGCCTCGCACTCACACAGGCAGAGGCGTGTTTGGATCTCCGGGGAGCGGGGCCAAGGACAGAGGCAGCATTCTTGGCCTTTAACGTTTGAAGAACAAGGACGGCAATCATATGAAAACAGGGAAGCTTTCAGCTGAAAGCCCTCGCACACACGGACTCACACTAATGGCACGGCAAGCTTTTGGCATTCGCAACGTTGGCGACATCTGCCGCAAAGCTAGGGGAATGTTCATAGCGCCACCTGTGGGTGCTTGCTTTAAGCAGCGAAAGATCGTTTCGGATATCGAATTTTGAATTTAATTTTGCTTTTCACGGATTGATTTTTAGGAAAGTTTACGTTTACTCTTGCACTTAATAAGAAAATTTAGAATATATAAGTTAGTTGCCCATTTAAAACACCCATAATTAATAAAACTGATTATTTAAATTGCCAAAATTTCACATTGCATTTATTTTTAGTTTCGCATCCTTTTTAGTTTCTGGTTTAATTTCATTTGTTTTGTTGATTTTTTTGTGTTTTCTTTTTATAGTTGCACAAACTTACTTACATACACGTACAATTACATAGAAAATTACAAACCTATCTGAAAATTGATTTACATTATATAGTTGGATCATATTGTGTGTGTATACATATATATTTAATATATATTTTTTAAATATATTATTATTTTAATAATTTCATTTAAAAATACATAATACATAAATACGCCTTTGTTGCTTGCTTGCTGCTTTATTTTATATTATTACGATAATAATTATTATTTAGTTTATACTTTTTGCTATTTGTTTTGTTTTGTTTTTTTAAAAACCATAGATTACACTTTATCCCTAGGTATATATATATATATATCTCGATTTATTTAGCTGCTTGGCTGGCATACATTCTCTGTTCCGTTTCATTCCGCTTCCGTTTGTTCTACATTTTAATTGCATAATTTTTGCAGCCAATCTCTCGTAAAGATTCCAGATTTTCTCAATACTCTCTCTCTCTTTAAAATTTCCCCATTCCGTTTCCGTTTCCGTTTCTTCGTTTTGAGTGTGTATAGCACCTTTGTATCACTTTGCTCACTTAGCTCTAAATTGAATTTTCCTTTTAAAATATCGACTTTATCTTCCAAAGACAAAGACGGCAGGGGGTGAGGGTGAGGGGGCTGAGTAAAAACTAGTTACTAGCTAAAATATACATATATACGCATGTATAGTAATATATAAATCTATAATTATATTCGTACTAATAGTTTTTTCCATCATTCTTTGCACTTTACAATCTATTCTTTATCTGTTCATCATTTGTCTAAGGTTTCCTTTCTCATCTTTATCCCCTCTTTTCTGTATCTCGGTTAAAATTTCATTAAAATGGACTTAACGCCCAACAAGTTCCGCACACTGTCGTTGTATTTGATGAGCACAACCTTCGAGGAGCTGAACATGTTCAGCTTTTCGCCTGCACACAGCAGCTGCAAGCAGGTGGCCTTCTCCAGGAAATCATCGATCTTGAACTCCCGAAGTAAATGCTTTTGACTGCTGACTGCCAGCGCATTGTTGTTGTTGTTGGGACAGAGCTAAGGGGAGATGCAGAATGGGATTGGAATTAGTATAATATATTTTTAAGATTTTTAAAACATAGATAAAATTAATTGAATTGTAAAATAGTCTAGATTATTAGTGAGACCGCTGTAGAATTGAAATGCTTTCCCAACAAATTAGTTTAATTACTGTATGGCATACATTTGGGCTTGTTTTAAATTGATTTCAAAGCTACAGCGAACTTCCTTTAAATGTAAATGTGAATTTTATATACTTTTAAATTTATATATAAAATACAGCTAATCTAGATTCCGAGTCACATAGGAGTTATAGATAATGAGAGAGCAAACAGAACAGCCATGAAAACACACAAATACCCAGTAATCTAATCCGAAAACATATATATAAATTATAAGTACTACTTAACTAATGTATTTTGTAAATATGTAAATATTCCCTGACTAGCTAATGCTCTTAATCAATGCTAATATCAACATTTAACTTATTATAAATAAATATAAATTGAATTACCTTGTTGAGCAACGTATCCTTGGATTTAACTTTAAGTAAATTGCACAAATCGTTGAGTAATACCCATTTATCACTGCCCTCGTCTTTGAGCAAGTACAGTGGTGGCAATGGCACATCGGCCTCTTCAAATTCAAAAATATCACCATTCAATTCATTATCCATTGTCTCGATGTCCGTCGTCTGATCTTCGTCTAGCCTATTGCTCCTACTACTTCTATTCCTATTCGCTTCCGTTTCCGTTTCTGCTACCGCATCCATTTCAGCATCCACCAACTCCTTCTTCACTTCATTCTTGACATTCACAACGCTTGTTACTAAATTATTTTCAACATTTTCAGCATTCAGCTCGTCGTTGTTCTTATTGTTATTGCTATCTTCCTCGAGTCCTGGTTCCAATTTAACCAACATCGTCGTTGTCGTGGTCTTTGTTGCACTACCCGTTGTCGTCACCCCGTTTTGCTTGATCGTTGTCACCATTAGCTCATCCGGCTCCTGCTCCTGCTCCTCCTTTTTGGCGGGTATTAAGCCATTTGTCGAGTTACTGTTGCTGGTGCTCATCCTTTGCTGCTGCTGCTGCCGGGCCTTTTCCTTCCTTTCTCTACGTAGAGCTCTGCTCATATCACAAGCTGTGTTCGGTACATTATCGAATATATCATAACCATACTCCTTAGCATCTGCAAAAACAAGGTACATCGAGTTATAACAAGTTATACAGTAGTAGCAGTAATCTTTTAAGACTCACCAAAGATCTCCCAAGGCCCGTGAAAGCGCATTGGCTTGATGTCAGCGGCGGCACTTTGTGCATCGCTGAGATGAGCACGCAGAATGCCTCGCATTAACTTGCTTGAAGCTAACATTAGCGGGGTTTGACCTGAATAAGTGTGTAAAAAAAATTAATGAATAATCTGTCATAAGATCTTATGAACTCCAAAAGAAAACCCACCTGAGTACGTTGCCAGCAACGGATCGGCGCCATATGACAGCAGCAGACGCACCACCTCCTCATGATCGTTCTCGATGGCGCCATGCAATGGTCTAATCCCCGATTGGGCGGCCTCCGAGTGATTTGCACCAAACTGGAGCAGGATCCGGGCAATCTCTAGCCAACCCTGAGTACAGGCCTCATGAAGCGGTGTGTAGCCGGCATTATCCTTCTGATCCGGATTCATGTTCAAGTGGTCCAAGCAGTAGACAACCACGTCGATTAATCCCTGGCGAGCGGCCTTGTGCATGGTGCTCTGACCCACACCCTTGTTCAGCACCCATTTCTGGATTTCCCGGCACACATCCATCTCCGTCTTGATCTTTATCGGCAAATGGGAACTACTGCCTGCGATGGTGCTATCCGTATCATCCAGCCTCTCATCTGCCGCACTTTGATTGTGCTCAAGGAGATGCTGGGTCAGTTGGCTGGACGAGGATTGGGTTTGCGCTTGGCTGTTGTGGTTCTGCTGGCTATGATTGCTGCTGTTGTTGTTGTTATTCTGAGTCGGCCGCTTCTTTTTCCGTATATAGTCAAAGCCCGAGCTGCCCTTCCTCCGCATATACTTCCTCTTATGCGGACACTGTGGTGCTGTCACGGATGGATGATCCTCCATTAGGGATCGCCTGGCCAACTTGTTGTCGTTGGCACTCACAATGCTGTTCATTTGCTGCAAGAACTCTTCGTATTTCTGGTAGCTAATGGCATCGTCGTCACCATCTGCTGTCGCTTCGTTCTGAGCGCATTCCGGGGGCGCTGAGGCCGGACGCTCGGGACCCACGAAAATCTCACGAATAATCTCACGGCGCTGCTGCAACTTGGACTCCGTTCGGGTCTTGCTCTGCAGCACTTTTGTGTCAAAGATACTAAAGTGCCTGCGGCTGGGGTCATCCAGGGATTGGTTATCCCCGGTTCCAGGTTCCGGCTGCTGCTGCTGCTGGGGATGTTCGTAAAGCGACGTTGAGGCGGAGGTCTGTGACGTTTCACTGTGGATTTGAAGATTCGTGGAAGCTGGGGCCGAAACTGAGGTCTTTCGGGGAGTACTACTGCCATTGGTTACCCTCAAATGGAGTACATCGATTATGGATTTGGGCTGGCTGGAGGATTCAACTTGCTTGCTGGCTGCCTTTGTTTTGGGTTTATTCCTCTTGAAACATGCCAACTCCTGGCCGAGATCACGTCGCTCCAAGTCTGGCAGCGAGGCAGCCACCTTATTGAGTTTATTTATGGAGATCAGACGATGGGGGATTTTCAGGGCCACCTTGTAGCGATACTCCTCCAGGTACAATTGCTGTTGTGGAGAGGTCTTGGCCGGCTTGCCAGGATTACCCTTGCTGTTGATAGGTTTCAGCTTGGTATTTCTACCATTCAGTCCCAGGTGGTCAGAGTTCAAGCCGCGCTTGTTCCTCAAGCGCGTGACCATCATCATGTCCTTCTTGCTATCCACCACCTTGCGGACATACTTCCTCTTAATCTTCGTGGTGGAGTTGCGGATGATCTTGTCGTTGCGTAGGACCTTGCTGTTGGCCAACTGGAGCTCGAGTTCCTTGCGGTGTTTGGAGCGTGTCATCGTGTTGAGTTTGTGGGCAATGCGCTTATTAAGGGCATGACCAGGACGACGGCCCACGCGCGGCTTTTCCTTCTTCTTGTCCTTGTTGTCCTCCCCCTCTTCCTCTTCGTCCTCATCTGGATCCTCCTCTTCCTCCTCCTCGCCCTCCTCGTCCTCCTCGTCCTCTTCCTCGTCTTCTTCTTCATGACTGTCTGAGGAACTGCTCTCCGGGTTCTCCTCAACTTTGGCCTTGCCTTGGCCTGAGGAGGCCTCGAAGTGCTTCTTGTTGGTCTTGGCCATTGAGGTGCTATTGTTGGCCTTGTTAGCGGGAGTCTTGGCCTCTTTCTTAACTTCCTTCTTTGCGGAGGTGGTGCTGGCTGCCTTGGCTTTATTCTCCTCACTGGAGGTCTGGCTGCGACTTAGGCGTTGATTCACCTTCGCCTGCTGCTGCTCCTTGTCGTCCTCTTCGTCGCTACTGAGAGCTTCCGCTTCGGGTGATCTCTGCCGTGTTCTTCCCTTCCGCAGCAGCGGCTTCTTCTGCCTGGCAGTGTTCCTCTTACGCAGCTCGGTAGTATCGCTTTCCGAGGAGCTACTCTGTCCCTGCTTGGGCGCCAACCGAGCGGCTATTCTCTGCTCCTGCTGCAATCTCTTCTTCTCCCGCTCCACCTTGCTGAGCTTCTTTTGGGCACTGCCATTGCCCATGGACGACGATACACCATTGGTTGTGGTGGTCAATTGGGTTGTGGCCGACATCTCGGCCTCGGCTACAGGGGGAGTCACTGCCGGCATGGGTTCGGGCTGCCTTTTCAGAATGCGTGCCACTGGCAGATCGTCTTCACTGATCTCCAATTTGATGCTGGTGGGGGGCTCTGTAACTGTCACCACTTTGGTGAGCAATTGTTCCACGAGATTATTGCAGGTACTGCCCCAGTCCAGTAAGTTACCCAAACTGGCCCCGGCCTCATCTTCTAGACCCAAGTCGGCAGCTTTTGGCGGTGGCACCGGCGCCGGCGCTGGCTCCAGTTTAATTTGAATGTGATTGGTTATCTGGTGGTTGGGCGGTGTCCTTGGCGGTGAAGCTGTACTGCAAGCATTGCTGGTTGTTGTGGAAGTGACCAGAACGGGCGGCGGTGTAAAGGTGAATCCCTTGAGCTCGGCCTTGGTCCGTATTCGGGGTTCCATCTTAGGCATGGGATTGACGCATGCAGAGGAGGCGGAGGATGATTCTGGTTGCTTTTCCCTTTCCCGCTTGGCGGCCAGCGCCTGTTCGTTGACAGCAATCACAGGCACTGGAGCCACCACAACCACCGAGGTGGGGGCAGCAGCAGCAGGAGCGATGAGAGGTGTAGATCCCAGAGATTCCGCCTCCAGCCTCGCCTGCTTGGCCGCCGCTTGATTGTACTCCTGCAGGTGCCTCTTCCTGCCCAAATAGTTGGGATTACTGCTGTTGTGGGGGCTGGGCGATGGCGTGGGCAATATTAGTTCCACCGGTGGCTTCTTCACCTGGACCATAGTTGTCTCCGGCGGCGGTCGCTTGGCATATGGGTTCGTTTCCAAAACACTGGGTCGCATCTGTTGCAGTGTTTTGATCACCAAAGCTGGGGCCGCCACTGGCACGGGGAGAGAAGAAGGTACTGATGATTCCGTGGAAGGCAGAGGAGGTGGCGCTTGTCGTATCACCGGGGTCGATGCTCCTCCTCCGGTCCTTGTGGCCGCCGAGAAATTGGGTGTAATATCGAACCGAGGCAATCCCAGACCGCCGCCAAGCGGCTGCTTGTGATGCGTGGCGCTGGGTCTCTGGTGATACGTGTACTCCGTGGAGTCCGCCGTCTGCTTCACCGTTCGCATGGATAAGTCGAGTGGCGAATGAAGGGCTGATGGTGGCGGAGGAGCTGAGGTAACTGGCTGGGAGTTGGGAGCAGTAGCTGACGGAGGTACAACCTGTTGTTGGATTACTCTACTCGACGGCGGCGGATGACTCCTCGCCGGCGCCTCCATATTCAATGTCTTCTTGATGATCTGTAGATTCAGTTCCTGTTCGCTGGCCGTGCTTCGCTTCAGCATATCGTTGATCAGCGCTCGATAGTTGGGCTTAGCTGCAGCTGGTGGTTTCTTGGCAGGATTAGCGGCAGGATGGCTCTGCGTTTGGGATTGACTTCCGGGCTGGTGGTAGCAGATATCCGGTCCATGTGGATACACCTGCAGAGTGGAGTAGTTCGCACTGCTGGCGGATGATGAGGCTGAGGAAGGGGCAGGCTGTTGTTGTGGGCTGTTGGCTCCCGGACCTAGAATCGTTCCAGGAACTCCGGCCAGTGGCGGTGCTGGCGCTGATGGCGCTGGCGTGGGGGAGGCCACCGCTCCCGCTGCTGGCGACGGTGTTCCCTGGTGGTAGTAACTTGTATAAGGCGTAGAGCTGCTACTCGTTCCCACACCGCCGCCGACGCCAGCTCCATGCTGTTGTTGCTGGATTAGCTTGCCGTACTTAGTGGGATAACCATGGGGGGCAGGCACACTAGCCAGCATTGCCGGCGATGTATCCCTGCCCTCCCTGCTCTCCACATTGTAGGGATTGTGATAGAGCGAGGATCTTGTGGGCTGCACCAAGCCTCCGCCAGTGAGGGAAGCGTGCTCTGGTTCCAGTTTCACGTAACTCGAGGTGGCAGGTGGCGGTGGCTGTGCCGTCGCTTTGGAGCTCTTTCCTGGCGGCTGTGGGCTGTAGTAGGTGCCAGCGCGTCCATAGGTGGCAGCTCCTATTACAGGTCCTCCTCTGGGGTACTCCAAGCTGGGTCCTGGGGCTTCCCTCACATACTTCTCGATGGCATTGTGCACGGTGGTTTGGAACTTTTCCGTACTAAATGTCGGCATCGGCATGTACAGACTCTGGTGGTGATGCGTTGCGGACGTGGATGTGGATGTTGGGGGCGTGCCCGTCGAAGTGGGCGTCGCCCCAGCACTCCTCTGCTCCGGGGGTGTCTCGTAGTGAGGCGGACACTTCCGCGCGTAGTTCGGGCTCGGTTGCTGGTGCTCATTGCTGGGATTACTAGGATTCACAACATGCTCCAGCTCATAGTGGCGGACGGATGAGGAGTTGGAGCTGGAGGCCGAACTGGCGGTGGGTATCGAGGAGGAGCTAGCGGCGGGCGGTGCATAGGTTAGCACCTTGGTTGCGGCAGGTACAGTCGAGTACTTGATGTCCTCACTATAATATCGCCGGCTATTCGGTCCTGGCAATGGTCCTGGGATCGCTCTCGATTCCGTAACCACTCCGGCACTGCCCACCCCTGCTGACGGTGACTTTCCGTACGCATATCTGGCCGGCTGCTGGTGATGGTGCAGCTGTTCATCGGCTGGCGGCCAATAGGCAGTGCTACCCGTTGCATAGATGGCAGGATTCCCATGATGTCGCAGACCCGGCGCCGGCGCGGGAGCTGGCACAGCTTGGCTCTTGTAGCTCCAGCTGGGATGCGGATCGGGCATCTTTTTCACCGTCAAACTTTGGTTCGAGGTGTAGTACTGCAGGTGGGGATCAGTGCCGCCGCTGGGGGCCGTGGATCCTGGTCCCTGTGGAGCAGGATGAGGAGGCAAGCCTCCGGGTGGGCCCGACTGAGTGCTGCTCCTGTTCATAAACAACGCCGTCCGGGATCGCTGATCCTCCGCATGGTGATGATTGCCATAGCTGCCGGCTGCGGAGGAGGAGGAACTCCCCACCGACGTGGAGCTGGTGGGATGGTGGTGCAGCTGCTGCTGCTGCTGGTAGTGATGTGGATGCTGCTGGTGTATCGGTTGCTGCTGCTGCAGTGGAGGTGGTGGTGGCGGCGGGTGGTGCTGGTGGATCGGCTGCTGGTGGTGCGTTGCTTGCGAGTGATGTGGATGCGTGGGATGGTGCTGCTGCATCGACGGATGGAGCGGCTGATGATGCGTCTGATATTCGTGATGTCTGTTGGGTTCCATGGTGGTGGTCTGGAAAGGAAGAAAGGAATTAGTAATCAATTAAATAAGTAAATGTAAAGGTAGAGCTGAGTTAAGATAAAGATATTAAAATATATATAAGTTAAAGGTTGCAAGTTTAATAGTTTTAAATGTCTGAAAAGAGTAGTAGTATTTTAAAGTCATAAACATAATCAAAAACATAATATCCCCAAGTATTAATATAAAATAAATAGCTTATAAATAGTGGTAATCTACGCTAAGTGTTGAGAATACTAATGACAGACATTGGGAATGCCTAGAAAAAGCTATAAAATCAATCGAAAAGTGTTGTTTATCCTACCGCTCTGTGCTAATTGTGATAAATCACATTGGAATATTAACTATATACATATGTAGCTATAATAAATAATGGAAAATTATTATAAGAAATAAAAATATATATATTAACTTAGACCACTCTACTCAAGAACTCTCAGAAAACCATTAATGAGGCATTTAAAAGGGTTAATCAATCAAAAATAATTAAACTAATTGAAATGGTTTCGCTGCAGAATTCCAGTTCAATCATGGCAATTAGATTGTACTACAAGTCACGACTTCCTATGTGAATGTATCTCATAGATAGTCTCCCTAGACTTGGTTATTTATAACCAATTTCACAAATCAAAGCATGAAACTGTTAAAGCAATAAAAATACACTAAGCCCTTTTATGAGAGCAATAAAAGTAGATTTAAATAAGCCCATTAAAGATGTCAAAGTCAAAGTTTAATCCTCCTTTGGGTTATGTTTTCTTTGTTATTTTCTATTGACTATTAAAAGTTGAAGTCCACCGACGGACGACTCATGCATATATGGACAAATTCCAAAGCGCGATGATGAAATGGCTAAAAACAAATAAACTTAAAAATTGCTGTTTGCCATTTACAATATATTTATGTATATACGATCGTGGGAGAAAGAAGAGAGAGATAACGAGAGGCAGAGCGAGCGGGAGAGAGGGAAATGCAAACGGTTCAACGACTTTCTAAAGAACGTGCACAAAAATAAACTGACTTTCCAATGAACCGAGCACAGCACAAAAATGCCCCAAAAACTGATTCATTTATGGCGAAAATGAGAGAGAAATCTGACACGAGAATGGTTATAACCTTAAAAATATAATGATAAGTCAAGCTAAGAATAGAGAGAGCAAATTGGGCATAAATCATAATATTTATATATAAATTAGGTAAAATCTTTGGGAAGTTTCTAGCCCTGAAGTGAGATATTAATATTAATATAATAATTTCCGCCTTTTTATACTTTACTATTTATAATTTATATCAATCGTATTTAGATTAAAACCACTTTATTGTTCATTAAAATATCATACCCTTTGTATTGATTAAAAGATATATACAATTAGAAAGAAGGAAATATACTTCCTATACTTATACTATCTTAGTATACTATACTATCTTAGTAATGCAATTAATGAAAGTAAATGAAGTAATAAATTAATAGAAAAACGATTAAATAATAATTAAAGATATAATCTATTATAGATATAATATTTGGGCTTTAATGTATCAATATCTGATAATTTAAATTATATATACATTAGTTATAGTGTTTTCACTTAATAAATAATGATTATTAATAATTTATGACTATGATAAATCCAACTCCGAGCCATTGATGATAGGTTTTGCGTTTATAATATCACTTTTATAATTTTATCATTTCATTTAATTATGCATGCAACTTGTCTGTTTACAATTTTAACTTGAACATAATTTAAAGCTCAAAAAGATACAGAAAAACCCAGATAAGAAGTCTCAAGTTCTCTTGGAGTTGCGTTGGGCTCGTGTTCTGGGTTGGAATTTCGAGTTTCAACCATATGCTATAGAGATAAGACCGCCGTGGACTTGCCTTTGCCAGAGTTCATTCGATCATTTTAAAAAGCCAAAAAACAGAGCTCCAGAGAGAGGAGGGAGCAGCAGTGCACTTAATTCTTTATAAACTGCTCTAATCGTTGCTATCAGGCCGCAGGGGGACTATTATCAGGCGGAATGACCGACCCCAAACGAATACTTCACTCACGTGTTGCCCGATTAGCAAAAAGCAAGCAAATACAATAAACAAATAGAGAAATAATAGGCAGAATAATACACATTTATCACTATAATATTATGGCAGGGAGATAAAAACATTAGCGGGAATACGGCTCAAGGCGAAAGGCCGCAGCAATCATATCTATTATAAACAAAAACAAATACTAAAAATAAAGGAAAACAAATAAGTAGTAGTAAGAAAAAAAAGAGACCCACACAAAACAAGAAATCTTTTTCGATTTGCGCACAAATTGCTGACGGCCAGAGGGACGGACGGAGGGACGGGGCTCCGTCAAAAGTTATTCAACAAAATTTCGCTTCTATTGTTGTTGGTGGTGCTCTGTGTGTTGTGGGCGTGTTCGACATTGTTAATTGTCATTTTATATATGTATTGAATACGTAAATATTTCTGTATCTATTCAAGCATTGGCAGACCTGTTAATTTGTTTAAAGCAGAGCATAAACTGAAACTATAAATAGCCTAATGGCAGATTTTAAACGATTCGACAAATGGTGCAGATAAGTCTTGATTGCTTTTTGCAATCAACTTTAATTATTCATTAATGACTATTTATACAAAATAATATATAAAATAAATATGGTTTGGACTAGTCAATGTCAAGTTGACTATCTATCTTGGATCATAAATTATAAGTAACTCTATTTGCAAAGAGAATAATACAAAATTAGTTTGTTTGTTAAAATACTTTAGAATACGTTTAAATTAAACAAGTTTATTTTCTTTCTGTTAGTTGTTTTTTATTTTGATAAATATCCAAAGATGAAAGCTGAAAGCATTTTATTAATATTTTTATTTGCTTTTTATTGATTGAAAAGGGGCAAATTTATGTATTGTATATTGATTTGTGTATTAATTTTCAATTCAAGTTGACTATCTATTTTGGGCCATAAATTAAAAGTAACTCTATTTACTAATATACTAATAAAAAAAGAGTTTGTTTGCTAAACTTGTTTGTTAATATACTTTAGAAAACGTTTAAATTTAACAAGGTTATTTTCTCTCTGTTAGTTGTTTCTTTAATATGATCAATATCCAAAAATGGAAACTGAAAGCATTTTATTAATATTTTTATTTGCTTCATATTGATTTATAAGGGACATATAATTTATTGTATATTGATTTGTGTTAATTTTTAATTCAAGTTGGCTATCTATTTTCGATCATAAATTAAAAGTAACACTATTGGAAAATAGAATAATAAAAAATGTATTTGTTTGCTAAACTTGTTTATTAATATACTGTAGAATACATTTAAATTTAACAAGGTTATTTTCTCTCTTTTAGTTGTATCTTTATTTTGATTAATATCCCAAAATGGAAACTGAAAGCATTTTATTAATATTTTTATTTGCTTCATATTGATTTATAAGGGGCAATTAATGCATTGTATATTGATTTTAACATTTATATTTAGTTTAATGTGTATTTCCTCCAATTATGAATTATTTTGAACTTATAGGAGTTATTTTAATGAAAAAATAATCCCTATGCGCTGCTATATTGATTAATCTATTTCTAGGATTAGTTTTCAAATCACTTAATAGATAAAGCTTGTCAACATAATTTTATGAAGATTCCCTTCGATTTCTTTAAGTGAATGAACTTTGTATCTCATTAAGGCCTTTGTTAATATACTTAAGAATACGTTTAAATTTAACAAGGTTTTTTCTCTCTGTTAATTTTTTGTTAATTTTATAAAATATCCATAAATTAAAACTGAAAGCATTTTATTAATATTTTTATTTGCTTCATATTGATTGAGAAGGGGCCATTTATATATTCTATATAGATTTGTGTGTTAATTTTAACATTTATATCTAGATTAATGTGTATTTCCTCCAATTATAACTTATTATGAACTTATAGGAATTATTTTAATGAAAAAATAATCCCTATGCGCTGCTACATTGTTTAATCTATTTCTAGATCTAGTTTTCAAATAACTTAATAGATGAAGCTTGTCAAGATAAATTCGTATAGATTCCTATCGATTTCTTTAAGTGAATGAACTTTGTATCTCATTAAGGCCTTTGTTAATATACTTTAGAATACGATTAAATTTAACAAAGTTATTTTCTCTCTGTTAGTTGTTCCTTTATTTTGATAAATATCCAAAAATGGAAACTGAAAGCTTTTATTAATATATTTATTTGCTTCATATTTATTTATTTATTGTATATTGTATTGTGTGTTAATTTTAACATTTATATTTAGTTTAATGTGTATTTCCTCCAATTATGAACTTATAGGAATTATTTTAATGGAAAAATATTCCCTATGCGCTGCTACATTGTTTAATCTATTTCTAGGACTAGTTTTCAAATCACTTAATAAAGCTTGTCAACATAATTTCGTAAGATTCCTTTCGATTTCTTTAAGTGAATGAACTTTGTATCTCATTAAGGCCTTCACAATCTATCCTAATCAACCACGAAAAGCTTTCCCCTTCGTGTTAAGGCAAATATATTAGTTGTGTATGTGTGTGTTCCCCTTATCTCATTTTTTCTGTTGTTGTTTTTATTTTTTCTTTTATCTTTCGTTTTCAATATTTGCAATTCAAAATTTTAATTTTTACAGCTGCCAATGGCGGTGTTCAAAAAAGGCTAAAAAAGAAAAACGGTGGAAAAAATTCCCAGAGCTTGGCCTTGGCTTAAAGCAAACAGAAAATGGCAACAACCATCATAAAAACAATTTGAATTCAGTGAAAAATAGAGAGAGAGAGGTGGACAGAGCAAATAGCAAACATTGCCGCTTGTTTTGTTTTTAGCGTTTACTTAGCATTTTAATTTGGCATTTGTTGAGCCTGCCGTAGCCGCAATTGTTGTTGCTGTTTTAGGGGTATTGTGGTGTGCATTTGTTGTTGCCCACGCCGCTTGCTTTGTTTTATAATTTCACATTTCACAAAAGTTCGTTGTGCTCTTACGACGCTCACATTTCGCGTTTTTTTCAGTTCAGTTGTGCTTGTGCTTTCCGCTTAACTGTGTGTGCATCGGTGCCTGTGTGTACATATGCTATATGTCTGTGTATTTATTTATATCACTTGCAATAACAAAATAAAAATGCGTCACAAATTTATTTGCACTTTTGCTGTCGGTTATTCGTATCAAGGCAGACTCTCACAAGCGCAAAGCATTATAGCACTTATAGCCTTGACCCCTACAATCTATACAATGTATAAAAATGTTCTTTTTTCCTTGTATTTTATTCGGTTTTGGGCTTCGCATGCCAGAACTTAATTGAAACTTTTTAGCTGAGGGGCAAAGTTTTGGTATCAGACCAATTTATATTATTCTACAAGGGAAACACTTCTGCATTCGGAAAGTTTGTTTGACAGTTTCATTCAAAAGTATTGATAACAATTATATTGATAAGTTATCAAGAAAAAACTTAAAAGATTAATTTATAGTCTTTGAATAATCACCGAGATCACCATTAAGGTCTTAATAATCGTTAAATGTTATCTACCTTACTGCTCTCCTTAAATAATAATATAATATGTTTTATTATGGTAAAGTAGAAAGTTAAGTGTGTAAATGGGCTTAAGTAATTTTTTAAGCGACTTAACAAGTATTAAAGCTAAGTTTAGCAATAAAGATGATGCCATATAACTAAAATTTATTTAATTACGACAAAAGGATATCTTTGAACTTGTTTTTCTTAAGGTCAATGTTCTGCAATTGTACTTTGCACTTAGGTTGCATTTTGTGGCTCGGAAACGTGCAAATTGGTTACTATTTTGATTTTTGCAGTTCCGTGAAAGGATTTGCATAAGCCTTTTAGGCTTAGAAATACATATTAATGTTTATAAACAATTTTAAGCAAAATAATTATGAAAAGTTCAAATTTTTATGTTAGGAAAGGCTTCTGAAGTAAAACTTCTTGGTTATAATATGGTGCTACCTAATTATTATGATAACGTAGCATAGCAACACAATAAATAACTTTATTAATATTATATATAAATATTTATGTATTTTATATCAAGTATGGAATTCGGTGCCATTATAAAATGGTAATTAGCATTAGTCAGACCTCAATTTAAATATTTCTCAGCTTGTGGTATTTTCCCTTTTACAAAGGAAATTATGGGAATCCCATATTCCCCACATCGGAAATGACTATGTATGGCATTCCGAGTATATTTTGTTTGATTTCCAGTAAGTACTATTTCCCGGAAATTTCACATGAAAGTATGTACTCATAGAAGTAAAAATAAAAGCAGAAAAAAAAGAAATAATATAAAACATGAACAATATTATTATAATTAAAATGCCCACAAGAAAACCATTAAATTTTAATAATTTAACATTGGAAAAACTTAAACCCAGAAGAATTGCTTTCGAATTCATCGATAATCAATTAAATAACAATAAAAACCTGAACGAGATCTGTGGAACTGATTCATGTTTAATAAATACAAAAATCAGTTGGACTTGTTTTTGTTTTTTCTGTTCGGAAAGATACATTTGCATATTGTGAGGTGAAAAGTTAAAGCGATGAGATACTCTTTTGTGAGAGAATGAAAATGAGCGCGCCAAAAAGCGGGCAGAAGATGATCATTCGGATAAATGGAGATAATGATGACAGATACGCGAAAGATCATTGAGAACTTTATGTTGTAGTTGTAGTTGTTGTTGCTTTTGAGCGCCTTTGGGGGCCAACTGCACACTTACACACACTCAAGACGTGTCTGTTGTGCTCGTTGTATCTGTATCTCGAAATGTATGCTTGGCTTGTAGCTGTATCTGTATCTGTAGAATTTATGTCGTCGCCGCCGCCGCAAAAACAAAAACAAAACAGAAAAAAAATGTTGTAATACACAAGAAGAAAAAAACGCGAGGCGTGACAAAGACGGCGCGATGCCCCCGTCAGTTAAGCTTTGCCATCTCTTTCTGGCATTCGCCGCTGTTTGAGCATTGTGAGATGATGACAAAATCAAATAAACAGAAGCTAAAGGAACAGCAGCAACAACAACAGCAAGAAAACAGCAAGTAAGCGGGACAATTTAAGATAACAACAATGTCAACGACTGGCCCCTTCTCTTTCGCTCGTCGCCTCGCCACGCGTCTTTCTCTTTCTAATGCGATGTGCACACGTTTTATTTTTGCTCCTTTTCTTCTCCCTCTGTTGCTGTCTTCTTTCTCTCATTTCTCATTCAATATCAAAGCAAAAGCAATAAAAATCAGCAATAACAACAAACGCGGCAGTTGTCGTGCTTCCCTTTGTTGTTTTTGTTAATTTCAATTTATTAGCATTTTATTTGCAGTTGTTGCTATTTCATTGCCGCAAAAGTTTCGTTTCATTTTGTTGTAAATGGTGTGTGGTGTGTTTATTTTTTCCCGGCTTTGCTATAATTGTTTTATTGTTGCACTTTCTGTATTGTACTTTTTCATTGCTTTTTAAAGTCAATTTGTCATCGTATACAATGATTTAATTGCTCAAAATTATGAGTTAGTGAGATATGTACATACATCCATACATGCAAGAGGAAGAGGAAAACGCGAAAAGTTATAAAAGATAGAGAAAAAAACTGGTGAAAAAGGTTTAAAGCAGATGGAGAAAATGTTGAAATAATTAAGGAAAGTTTAGGCGAATAAAGATACTTAAGGGAGATAGCAAACTTTTGTGACAAAGGAAATGATTTTGTTATGTCATAAATCACATGTAATACCTTAAAATACAAACAAGCGAAACTTGAGGAAAACTAAATAAAAATATTTCCAAATGGAAAGTAAATGAATATGATAAATAAATGAAAATTATATATAACTATTTTCCAGAACCCGTAATAGGTATTATTAATTAATTATTCAATAAAAATACATTTACAAAGAAAATTTCCAGAATTAATTTCAGTAATTGGTACTTGTTGTTTTTTCATAAATATCTTTAATTTTTGCAGGGTTTTTCCTGTATAATGTTGTATTTCCTTTATTTATACATCTTAGTAATAACTAATAACTAAATTTTGTTTGATATATGTGATATAAATATAATTATGGAAACTAATCCGACTTAATAATATAGTTTATGGGCTGCTTTAAAATATACTAAAGTGTTAAGAATTTAAAGCTTGCAATTTATTTAAATTTATTCTCCCCTATGTATATCGTAGTATAACAATATGTATGTGGATTTTTGACTAATAAATCACACACATAAGAATTGTTTGTCTGTGATTCATCACTGTTAAAATGTATTTTATAAATACATATTTTATTCAAATAAGTCTTAATTATTATTATATTATAATTATTATTATATTATAAATTATATAATAAATTATTTGTATAATATTAATATCAGTTTATAATCATTATTTTGATATGTATATATCACACAACTCAGTAACAAACATTTATTTTGCATGCACCGTTGACCGCAATAACAGTCGTGAAATATTCCAACATTTGCCTATAATTCACCATGAAACTTCCCATATTAATTATAATGAATCGTAATAACTTAACCTAAATTTCACACCTACTAGTACACCGTCTCCCGCGCCCTCTTTCCCCTTCCAATCAATTTATAAGGTAACAAAAATGCCATTAATATTTGAAATTAGATCATGGCAAACAAATGACACAAATTCCATTTGCATGGCATCGTTTGTTCGTTTGTTCGCATGTCTTGATTATTGTCATTGGTATTATTTACTTCAGTTCCGTTCTGCTTTCTACTTAACAACTAATCAAGGAAAATTATGAAATTGCATAGGAAAACCAGAGAGCAGATAGCGGAGAGTAGAGAGGAAATGTGGAAAATAATATGATAAATGAGGCATTGAGAAGGCTTTTGTTGAGTGACAGAATGAATTGTGGAAAGGAGGACAGTTTTATGGGCGTTTTTTCCATGCAAAACGATTGGGAAATAAGTTGAGAAATTCTAAAGTGAGGAACATAAGACAACTTTTAGTTGTTTAATGCATAATCATTAATATGGAATACAATTCAAGATTTAAAGTAAATATATAATACAACCAAGACTTTATAGACTTAAAAGTAATCTATATAGAACGAGTTTATACAATATAGATTTAATTTCCACCGTCACAGCTCGAACTTGTTTTCATTTAAGTAATATAATATTAAACCATTTAAATGCCGATTTTAATACTTCATCGATGGGTTCGTTTACCTTTTTTGTTTATATTTCATTCATTCAACTTTGTAACTCGAGTTTTGTAACTTCAGTAAATGCATTTCATACTTCAACAGGTGTCGAATTGATCAGAACAATATATATTCATACAACAAAATGAGAAAAACAAGTTTGACAAAAGTTAATTAGAGAATTTAACAGAAAGTGGCCAAAACTTGTTAACTTGAATTCGGGACCCCCTAAAATTGTATAAAACAAACATACTTTTCCCTTGACTCATAGAACTGTTTGTGAAATAAATATTGCATACAATGCAAGTTTCTAACTAAAAAAAGAAACAAATGAATATGACAGCGAAATGCGAGGAGGTCTAAGTGTAGATCTTTATTTATTTTCCCAATCTTGTCTAGTCAGCAAATGAGTTGGTAAATTGTTAGATTTCTGAGCATGTCTGTATATTTGTATGTACTTATATGTATACACTCACTAAATATAAACCGAGTAAACAAAAGTTGGCAAAAAGGGCAGGCAGACAAAGTAAATTTATAGTTGTTGCTTCGAAAAAAGTACACACAAAAAGCGAAGGGAAAATCTTCTGTGTGGAAAAGTAGGAGGTTGGAGGTTGGTGTTGGGGAGCTAGGCCATGTGATAGAGGTGAAATGAAGCAGCAAATAGAAGGGGTTGCAACTTGAATTTATGAGTACTTCTATATCCCCGCAAAGTTTTCAGACCAAAGTTCAAATTGATGGGGGTTTATTTTTAACGGGCTAAAAAGTTCTTATCTCAGTAAATTTTAGTCAAGCCGAAGAAGCAACTAGCCGTAAAGCAGCAATTCATGGTCTTGGTGAAAATTTTATTATTGGCAAAGCCAGCGTGTGACAGTAACGCATTTTTATATGGCAAACACGTTTTAAACTTGTTTCTTGCAGATCTTTTTATACACAAGAAATTAATTTAAATTCGACTTTATTTATAGCGCGAATTAATATGTATTGAACTTTGATTAAGTACCAGATAATCCGAAAAGGCGAGTTGACGGAAATATAATACCTTTGATAAGTCTATAATTTCATGCCGTAATGAAATTACTTGATATGAGTGCTATCATCAGATAGATTAGGCTCGAAAGTGCCTTCAAAGGGTAGAGAAATGAGTTAATTAAATAGTGCTAGTGCTTAATGAGTATTTCGTATGCTTTTTAAACATTTTTAAGGGTTTTATCAAAAGCATTTGCTAATCATTAAATAAAGCCAAGTTGAATACTTAATTTGTTTTAATGTTGCTAATCATACGAATTTGTAGGTAATAAATGTTATATTGCACTTAATTTATATAATACGCGTTTAATAATAATATAACAATCTTTATATTACATTTAAAAAGTTTATATTCTATGGTAACAATGCATATTAAGCTCTAATTATAGTGCCAGAACTAATTTATAAATTAATATTTTTCCAGTAATTTGATTTACTAATTGGCTAATTATGTGTAGGCTTTAGCTGAACCTTCAAAACCTTAAAACACTAAAAAAAAAACAAAAACAAAACACAAAGTTTCCCCCATTTTTATGGCCCATAACTATGTGTCAGAACTTTTCTCGCAAGTGTCATCCGCTCATAACTATTCTACCCAACCGATTGCGTTCAACTTCCACGCCGGAGATATACATATTGTTGTAGTTATATGTATAGCCAACAGATATCTCTTCAAAGTTAACGTTATTCATCAGAGCCAACTCGGCACAGCACACAGCACACACTCGCAGGCAAACAGATAGCCAAGCCAACAGTCTTGGCTTGTTCTGTTTTCGGTTTTCTCTGTTTGTTTCGAAACAAACCGGTTAAACGCTTTTAGCTTTTAGCTTTCAGCGAAAAGCAGCAAGAAAGAACAGCACACATAAAACAGAAACCGTTTAAGCGTACAATGGGCGTAGTTGGTTAAAGTACAGAGGGGAAGTAGGATTGGGGAGGAGGATTGCCTACAACTAATTATCAACCTCAACGAATCGCGCACAGCTGTACAGAGCAAACAAACCCAGTTGAATTCGTTTCGAATCGCTCGATTCGATTCTGGGTTTCTATTTCCCCTCAAACCATAACGATTTATCAACAAATCAAACGTACGGCGGTGGTGGCCCCCAAACATTGTAAACATTACTAGTACATATTGTTTTTGGCCCGTTATCTGTTTCGGGAAACGCTTTTTTTGCCTGATTCAGAGATAGCCCGAAATGAGGCAACCCAACAACTATTACAGTCAAATTTCTTGACGGATTACACCACCAACTGTTCCAAATAACAAAATCAAGTTAAACTGACATTAGGAACTTGGAAAAAGGTACAAATTAAAGCTACAATCGTATTTTTGGATCGCTTTTAGGGAGACATAGAAGAGCCACAGAAGAAAATTGTTCTAGCTTTAGGAAACCTTCAGATACAGATCGAACGCTTACAGCTAGCCTCATTTGTAGAAAATCATGCTAAATAATTGTTTTATTGTAATATATATTAAAGAAAATCTTAAAAGAATGTATAATACAATGAGGTCAAAGATTACAGAACATGCATGATTAACTTTGTAAGTATTAAGTGATTAAATTTCTAAGAAACAATACTTTCTCGTCATAAATATAACATTCTGATACCAAATATAAAACAACATAATTAACGGAAGTTAAAGTTATAGATGTTCGACTGTATATTTTATGTACTCGCTACATGTTTGCCCATTTTCCCTTAGCTTTCCATGTTCTGTTTGGTTTGCGTTGAGTAATTTATGAATCGGTTGGACTATTTTCAGAGAGAGAGAGAGAGGAATAAATATAAGGCACACACAGATGTATGGTCGTTCCAGTATCGCTTACAGGCTGATAACAAAATTGAACAGAGAAACGTGACTTGAAGCGGTCAATAAATCCGGAGAACTGGGTATTCCAACTATTTGATCAAGCTATGCAAACATGGGCATTTGGGAATGCACGAGTGCATATGAGTTGCTAAAAATAAAGATTCAGTAGAATGTTAAGGTCATTAAACATTCAATTGACTGTTTATACATCCATGACAGGCATTTCGACAGGTAAATATAGTCGTCAAGGAATCACTAAGCAATTGTGTGTATATCTCAGAAAGCATTCAGAATTATTAAAGCTTGGAAGTTTTATGTAAAGTATTTTACATCAAAAATATATATTCAAAGCACCGACAAATATGAATTTTTCAAAGAAGAAATGTATAAAACATTCAATATTCTATGAACAAAAATAGTAAACTAACCATTACAAACAAAAATATACGGTCGAATGTTTTGTATGATTCGTAATGGGAAACCCCGTTTAAATTTAACAATTTGCAGAGTCGCGTGTTTGTATTGTTTCAGGCTTAACAAACAAAAAAAATTATTTTAATAATAAGCTGCTAATCATAAAACAAATTTTAATAAACAATTAGCAAATTATATAATACATTTATTATACATATTTGTTAAACAAAACCTATAAGGGTAATTTGAAATTATTAAACCTCTCATAAATTACTTTATTAAAAAAGTCTGACTGATATGTATAGTTAACCTTAACTTGGTTTATATAAAATAACTTCGGGCTTGATTGATTAAAACTATATATGCTTCATTATGGATTTTTTGTTATTCGATATTCATAGGAGTCGTTGTTAAGTGACTAAATCATAAAATCATAAGTCATGAAAACTGTTTTTTCTGGTGTTTTGTAAGATTTTAATTTACTAATATTAAAATTTAAATATTTTCAAGTTTACTTTTATATTGTTTATATTTATTAAAAATCTTATGAAATTATAAATTCTTAATGACAGTCTCATATTTATAATGAATGAAAATGAAAAGCAGTTGAAGTTTCAACCATTATTGATTGGCTTTTACCGTTAATTTGATGGCGATTACGAATAAAAGCATCATAAAAACCCCGAAATTCTTCGGAGAGCGTGAGAAGCTTGGAAGAAGAGCTTAACGCAGAAGAACCAAGCGTGAAGACAATGAGAAGAGGAGAAGAACAGAGAAAAGAAAGCGAAGAAGAGCCAACAGCAGCAGCAGCTGTTATCAAGAAAGTAACTGTAAATAAGCCACCTGTAGCCGTTTCGCATGCCCCAAAAAAAAAAAGTGAAACAAACACAGCACAGTTGCCATCCTTCTCTCTCTCCCTTTCCACAACTTTTTTCTTTGGTTAACTTGGCAACAGCTTAATTAAGACCCTGATTTTAAAGACAAACACTTTGAGGTTTAAATAAAAAACTCACCTTGAGATGATCCAATATTAAATATTTCCTTTCTTTGTGGTTGCCTCCCACGCGTGGCCCTTAAGTCCGTTTACTGTTATATTTATTGTAAACTCGCTGCTGCTGTTGTTGTAATTCCTTTCAGCATTGCTTTTCACTTTACTATACACACACACAGGCACATATGTAGAGAGCAAGAGACACGATACACGTACAAAATTTCTCGTGCAGCAACTTTTTCTCTCTTTTCCTTTCTTTGCTTTCTTTCTTTCTTTTTATATATATATATATTTTTTTTGTGTAAACCAGTATTTTTGTGCCTTCTTTCACTTGTATGATTTTTTTATTCAAGAAATTGTTGAATAACGGTTTTTGTTAGCCGCTACGCTCTTGTCGCTGTTGTTGTTGTCATGAATTTCACTTTGCTTTCGCGTTTCACGCATTGCTGCTGCTTCTTCTTCTTCGACTACGTCTTGTTGCTCCTTTTTCTCTCTTTGTTTTTGTTGTTGTTGTTTTAGCCGTGGGAAACCTGTCCAGCAGCCTTAAAGCCGCTGTTTTTGTTGCTTTTCATTTTTCGGCCGCACATTTTCGTAGCTTTGCTCTAGAGAAAACACTTTAAACATTTTATATTTCATCATTTTCTGTATTTTGTTTCTTTTTTATAGGTGAAAAAGCAAGCAAACAGCGTGTGTATATAATAAATAAGGCAAAAATTCCAACAAAATATACAATTATTGTTGTTGTTCAACGTTCATTGCCACACACACACTCATACACAGACGAGCAGACAACGAGTCAGACACACATGCATACATATACATTTTTTTGGGGCTAAGGGGGGCGGTTTTTTTTCTTTTTGTTTCAAGGCAACTTCATTTCTTGACTCTTTTTTCCTCCCCCGCAAAGGGAAACAAAGAAAATTTCACTTGTCTCGCACACACACACGCTTGCACACACACGCACACTCTCTCACACACCGAGCCTCGCACATTTCCCCAAAGGAAATATAATTTAAAACATTTTTATTGACACAATTACAAGGTTTCTGCTTCTTGCGTATGTTGTTGTTGCCGCTTGCTTGCTTCTTCTTTTTATAGTTGTTTTTGTTGTTGTTGGCCTACTTTGTGTGTGTGTTGTTGTATTTGTTTTTCTCTCTTAGTTTTATTTTTTTATGTTGCTCCAACTTCTGCTCTTCGCTTTGAAAAAATTTCACACGCGCCGTTTCTTTTTTTTTTGTAGTGTCTCTCTTTTTTTACGTAAATTAGATTGCCATTTGAAGTTATTTCGGTTTTTTATGGGATTGCACTTGGTATTTAGCTATTATATATATGTATATATATATGTGTTGCACTACATTATATTTATAAACATTATGTGTATATGTTTGAAATTTTAATTGTATTTTGTATAAAAAGAAAATCAGACGAGACGAACGTATGAACAATGAATGACAAAAAATACGCAAGGGCTGCCACCTCTATTTAAAAAGCTGCCAACTCGGGAAATTCTGTTAACGTCAGGGCCTGCTAACTCGTGTAGAGCTCGCATAACCGCTTAACAGCTGTTGTCCTGGCTGTTATTTCTTAGTTTGTGTTTTTTTTATCTAAACACTTACCGATTTTTGAACATATTTAAAATTATTTTACCTAAGGTTATAATCAATAAATTGAATTTCGGCCCCCAGCGTTCTTCTCAAAATTATATTTTGAAATATTCCTTAGCAGTGTTCCACACCTTTTCATCAATGATTTTTACCTCTTTCAATGGTTGGAACTGAAGAAATATCGATGATTTGTATTTTCCTCATACCAAGGCTAAAAACAATCGGTAATTGGACCCCATCGACGTTATCGAGCGTTATCCAGCTCTAGCGTCTGCTAAGCGGGAACATTTCATGAAACAAACAAAACAAATCAAGTAAGTGTGCTTTCAAATGCCTAAAATAACAGTAGAATTTAATATGAAATAATTTCAGAGATGCCGCCATCATCCTCACAAGACCCCCCGGAGAATCCGCGGAAATTCTGCGCCATGGCACCCCATATCCTCAAGCAGCCGAGCCGTAACATCACCGACCCGCACTTGCACCGGTTTGCGCAGCGCATCAACTCGGAAATGCGCTTAGGAGCCCCCATGTGCCTGTCCTGCTATAAGCAATTGATGAAGGTATATCGGATGAAGATGGCCAATGCCCGAAAGCACGCGCAGAGGCGAGAGGAATCTGCTAACAGCATTTCGGATGTGAGCAGCAGCCAGCGCCTTGAATCCACCTCCGATCCGAGCATAGTAAATCCATCCCAGGGTGGGGTTACGATACGCAGGAAGACGCCAGCTGTGACGCCAGCCTCCAAGAGGAGCTCCATCTCCTCCAATGACGAAAGGCCCAGTACCAGTGATACGGCGCCCAAGAGAAAGCGGACAAGTGGAGATGTTTCTCCAGTGCAACCGCCACCACCACCGGAGGCAGTAAGCAGCACATCCTATGTTAGCGACGACGACGACCCAAACTCGAACCTCAGTCTTAATGCGGTGAATGGAACGCGTTTGCCTAATGTTCAGCCCATTCCCAAGAGGCGGCAGTTTGTGTCTTTGAATAAGGAGGTGATGAACATATATCTGGCGGGGACCACAGGCGGGTAAGCCAGTCAGTCATGCTGCCCAAGAATTGCATGGCCATCACAAAGCTTGATAATCATTGTCATTGTCATTGAGCAGATCCTTCTGGAAGGGTCGGCTTAGAGTCATCTCAGATTTTAATATGTTAAGAATTAACCGAATAAACTGTTAAAATATTATTAAGGAACAGAGGACCGGAAGTCGTGTACCATATTAACGCTTCTTCCTATTGATAGTAAATAGAAAATGTGTAATGTTCAAGTTTTGGAGAGTTGTGCCTGAAGTAAAAAATGTCAAATATATATTTAATGTGCCGCACTGTTGAATTCTGTAATTTTTTTAAATTATATATATATAATATAAGTAATATACTAGTTTATCTAAGATATGAATTTTTAAATGCTTTTGTGGAGAGTTGTAAAGAATATTAAATATATATTTAATGTGCCGCACTGTCGGAATTCTGTAAGTTATTTTAAATTAAATATATTTAATATAGGTAATATACTTCAGTTTATCTAAGATATGAGTTTTTAAAAGTTAAATTTTTTTCTAATATGTATTTATCAAATGTAGAAAAAACGAGATTTTTAGGTAACAGAAAACCTTGTATATTATATATATGTGTATAGTTTTTAATGTAATTATTATTAATTCATGAATAATGACTAAATAAAGATTATATTAATTAGTTTAGATTAATATCTCGATAGTCTAAAATCAATCGATCCTTTTGCGACTATCGATATTACCGAGCTCTACCCAGCACTGGCGTTCCTTAAAGCGGTAAACATTCGTACAAGTAAATCGTAGTAAGCAAGGCTCTCAAAATAACTGGAAAAAGCAGACATTAATGGGAAGTATAGTTATAATTCCAGAGATGCTGCCATCACCCGCGTGGGAAGTGCTGTATGCGAGACCTGCTATCAGCATTTGATAAAGATATACGAAGAAGAAGATCAAGAATGCCCGGCAGTTCCGGGAGCAGCGAATGGATGAACAGAAGATCGGCGACATGCCGGATGACTGTCCCGAACGCTAAGTTCATTAAGCGGTGGGGTTCATCACATCATCCTTTTGAAGTAACTGATAAGGTTTACACGTTTTAGCAATAATGAACGCTTTGTTAACCCTAAATATTTAGGTTCATCTATAATTTGAATTACAAATTTATTTTCATAAAAATTCCTTTAAAATAAATAAGGAAATACATTTAACTATTAAAAAATAATCAAGCTATAACAAGAAATATGCCCTTTATATATGTTTATTTATTATTGTTTATTAAAAATTGAAGTAACCAACAAATTAATTGAATTTTTATGTTAAAGAAAAATCGGTTGACTATTTAAAAGATTTAATGTAACTCTTAATATAGTCAAGTTATAGCAGGAAAAAATTCCTTGAAGTTAAAACTAACATGAATAAAATGTTTATGTTTATGTTTATAAAAAATTCGATTGACAATTAAATAAATAAATACACCTTTTTGAAAATAAAATGTTTAAATAATAATATGATTATTAGGGGAGGGGTGCGGGCATACCCAGGCTATAAAGGTAAACCTAAAAAACACGCCGAATATATATTTTATTAATATAAAATATTAATATTATTAAATATTATATTATTTTATTAAAATAAAATAATATTCACGTTGATTAATTACCTTCATGTTCAGAGCAAAGTGATTTCATCGGGGAACACCCTTTTTAAGTGAGCTTTTTAAAGTTGCAAGTGACACTTATCGAATTTCTCTACCTTCTTCTAAGCTCTAAAGTTTATATTGATAACATCGATAGTAACATCGATATTTTTGCAGCTGTAGACTATATAAACAAATGGAACTGCGCTTCAATCGCTTTAGTTGACAGAATTCTCGACGCAAGCAATCTCAAAAGCCTGAAAAAAATAAAGGATTGTTCTGCTCGGAACACACATCAAAATTCTGGTTGTTAATTTCGAGAAGTAAACGCAAAATTTCTGGCAAAAATGGCTGAACGCGATGCCGCATCGAATCAGTTGATTGACTACAAGAACTCTCAAACGGTGAGTGTGTTGGTGTCAATGTGTGGGTGCGCGGGTGTGCGAGCGGGAATCTGTGTGTGTGTGCCGGCCCGAAAGTAGGAGAAAAGAGAAAGGCGGAGAGGAGGGCAACAGGAGCGAAGCATTGTTCAAAATAAAATAAACAGAAAATAAGACAATAAAAGCGGACGATTGCTATGATGCTGTACTTTTCTGTATCGAAATAATTTTTAATAATTAAGAAATGCAATAAGCTGGAATGATCGTGCACTTCGAAAGCGAACAGTTCAAAGTTCAAGAGCGGTCGCTATCGCGTTCTCTGCTCTCTCTCTCTCCGGCTCTCTGCCCGTTTATTTATACGAATCTTATCAGAACTGAACAGAGTCTGATAAGGTTTATCAATTTATCGCCTTATTTTTCCCGGTGGATTTGGAGGGCCTAATCCAAAGTTTTGTTCTAGCTAACTTTTGGTATTTAGCTTGGGGCCCTTCCCTCTATCCTTGACTAACCTTTGGCTTTTGTTTATTTCATTTGGCACTACTTGCATGTTCATTATATTTTATTTATTCGAATTTGTTTGCACTTTCGTGCTAATGTTCACTTTTGCTTTTGCTTGAGCACATTTTGTAGACTGAATTTGTGTTGGTTCAATGATTTGTAATTGAAAAATCGTGACGCTCGCAAAATGCACAAAGTACACAGCATTTCCAATTCCTTAATGGGATAATCGTAAAAAAATGCACAGAATTGTAGCCAAAATTATTTTGAAATGTTTAATTATATTTTAAATTGATAAATTGAAAATATTTAAAAATTGGTTTTATATTTGTTTGAATTGTATTTCCTAAAATGTACTAGAACAGAATCTTTTGAAAATATATGTATTTTTATATATAATATATATATATATATATATATTATATTTTTAAACTGCCATAAAACGACACAATAAAAATTTTGAAAAATTATACTTTTGTTTTTAATTAAGGACCATTTAATTTCACAAATTTTGTCTTATTGGATTACACTTATTTATTTTATTTTAAATAAAAAATTACATTTTAAAATTTTTATTGTTTGACAATAAATTGTATTAATGTAATTCAAAACTTTTTTTTATTGTACTACAAATCCCTATAGAATGGCGTCATTTTAACAAGAGACTAGCATAATTGCAGCTTTATATTAAATACATATAAATAAACATATTATTTAATTTTAAGTAAGACATCAAATAAAATACGAACTGCTGACCAAACCCACCAGTCATTATTTCTATTCATAGAATCCATTACACAGCCATATCCTATTGGCTTTTTCCTTTTTTTGCATGTCCTCCATAAATCGATAAATAAATGGAAATATTCAGAGCTGGGCTATTGTTGATAAGCATCAAAAACCTGCTAAGTAATTGACCCAAATAGATTAGATATAAGAGTAAAATATACCTCTTGGGTTGAGAAATCGGTTTAGCAACAATCGATACGTTTTCCTGCATTCACTTTAGTTGGACTTAGCCTTGAAAGAACTTTAAAATACATTATTAAAAATATATATATGCATCAAGTCGATGAGTAACGTTTATAATATATATATATTACCTAATGCAGGTGAACGTTTAATCAATTATTCTTATTAATTTGTGGACGGGAAATACTTAATTTCTGTAAAAAGAACGCTAATTAGCGAATTTTCTGCTTCATTACACTCAAGAACTCTCGGAATATATATAATTAGTTATTATGCTACTTACAGCAAATATATTATATATGATAATTATATATATTAAAATTTAATTAGTAAAGGTTACCTCACGTAAACAAATAATGACCGCCTTAAATGGATGAGACAAAGAAATCAATTAAAAGTTACCGAGTTACAACAATTATAATAAATATTTCCCTGTACCTATATATATATGTTTATACGTATATATATGAGTGGTGTGCGCTGCTTTGAGGTTGGAAAAATCAGTTTGAAGTCAATGGACTTTGCTGCGACCGGCTCAATGTTGCATAAACTGGTTGCAATGGGCTGGTTGCCGCGTCGATCACGAGACAACGAACCCGGCTAAAGAAACCCGTTTTGGGCCGAGTAGTTCCAGACTTGGAGGGAAAATGCGTTTCGACTGCCATTAGTTAACGCAAATTTTCTTTCTCCAATTTGGTTATGCAATTTGGGCTCTCGAACACACTCTGTATGTGAGAATATGTTCCGAAGTGACCCAGAAAAGAGAGCCAAGTTAAAGCTCGGCTTGCTTTTGGTTCGTGTTGTTTTAGCCGATTTTGACCTTCTATGACGAAACTGTGAAAACTGCATTCTATCAGGCAATTAAATGTTTGCCTTTGTTTCGCTAAATAATCGTGGCTTGCTTGGGTTCTTTGTTTCCAAATATAGTGGGAGAATCGTATATAGACCTCCAAGAAATTTGAAAAATGCAAGGATAGCTCAGTTTTGAAACTTGGATATATTGCGGAAGGTCGTAAAGTGGGTTGATTCGAAAAGGAACAAGTATTAAAAGCCTTAAAAGAGTGCCTAGAGTCTTTGAAATATAAGGAAATAGTTAAACTTTGTTAAAGAAACTTAGTAAACACTTAAAAAATATATATATTTGACAATTGATAGATATGAAGACATAAAAGTGAGTTGATTGTAATACATTTATTTCTTTATATTTATTTGCCATATTTCTTGAAATTTACTAGGTATTTCCTTCAGTTTTCTGTGTTCTGAAATATAGAAGAAAGTATAATTTCACAATTCATCACTTCAAATCCTAGTTGCTAGTCAGAATTAATCATCTTTCGTATTTTCTGCCTTTTAAGTGACTCAAGCTCTTGTGATAAATGATATCTAGTAGACAATGTAGTCTCTCCCGTAAGTTTTATCAGATGCACTGTGATCTTGTTAAGCCTACCTCATTAACATTTTGTTTGTTCGCTCCGTCGACAAGTTGCAATTAAAGAAAACTTTTGTGTACTCCATGAGTATAAGCATCTTCTTCTTGCGATCGTGAGAGGTTCTCTTATCTTCACTGGGAGTACATACGCCGTGGAGGCCCGATACAAACCAGATTGACTTGTTGGGGCGTGGAGCAAGTTCCATTCCCACTCCCGGTTTTGCTTCATTTTCGTATCTGTCTCCCTGAAAGTGGCCCCATATTGTTGTATCAAAGTGCAAACAATTCTGATTAAATCGAGGCAAAAAAGGAAAACAAACAAGTATAGACAGACAACAATGCAGAGCGAAACACATATAGAACTCTCTCCGAAAAATAAAAAAAGTATATGGAGAGTTCACCAAAAAGGTGATACAAATCTGGAGCTTGCTTTGAATATTAAATTAGCTACTGATCTTGAAACACATATAGAACTGTCTCCGAAAAATAAAAAAAGTATATGAAGAGTTACTGCTAAATATTTTAATTTTTTATAATACTATTAAAAGACTGCAAAAAGCCTCTTAGCCTCTTGACTTCAGGTCTTAGTGAAGGAAATTAATAATAAATTAAAACTTATCCTACTTATTACTTATACGAATTAAGATCAGATAAAAAAGATAACGACAACTTAAGTAAAGTGCACTCTCCCTTAGTAACTCGCGACATCTAAACGACTTTGTTATGACAAATAAACAGCTGCTTACTTTATATGTTTGACACTACAACAGGGGTTCAGTTTGATATATACATATGTGTAGCACCCTTATATATACAACTCTCTATATGTACGCAGTGTTTTAGAAATGCTTTCAAATTAGAATTTCGCAATAGCATTATCTAAACAGTGCGCATTTTTGCCGGTGACAGTATCGCGAATTGACTTGACTGACTTGAGTTAATTTTATAATGAATGGCTGACTTGCATGCAAAATAAATGAACGAAGAGGGAGTGGTGTGGTCTGACCGCTCCAGGGAAATGAATTGAAAGGCCAGGAAGATGATGATATGGGTAGAGACACTTGATATAACACTCAAAAGATCTGCTGCTGATAAATGACAAACATTTAGTAAGCTAATTGATATTTCAGGTTCAACCAGACAGCGATTTTTGGCTTCACATAATTTATTGTTATTTATTGTTATCATTTTATAAAAGGGGTTATTAATTGAACCAAGGAATTAAAGGGGCTAACTTAAAAAATGTTAATTAATAATACGCCACAATCAATTAATATAAATTTCTAATTAGTGTTACTCAAGGATGACAATTGAAAATTCCCTATTGTTCATCCAAAAATTCCTGAACGCATTTTAATTCCCATAGATTTATTTTCCCATTTAACTAAAATTCCATGCAAATACTTTCTGCGCACTAAAAAACCTTCTCAAAGTGACCCCCTAGGAAGTGATAAAGGCCTACAATCTTTATGTTTATGATTTTTTTTCGTGACAGGGCCCATAGATTATAAATAAGAAATATGAAAGTCCGCTCAAGAAAGAATTATCGCTAATGCTTCGATAAGATTAGGCGACACTTTGAACTGGTATTATTATATAACACAAAATGTAGAGACTTGCACTTTGCAGCGTAGCCGGTAATTTGTGTCTTCGTTCAGGTTTTGTTAAGAATAAACAACACAATAATTAAACAATTTACACAGGGACTGGTAAAGTTGGATCTCTGATTTTATGAACGATTATAAAATAAGTATAAATCGGTCTCTCAATGTGTGACTATTTTTGAAGTCTTAACTGTCTTAACTAAAAGTGGTTACTTTATTCCATTTGCAGGTCTCGCCGGGAGCCATCACAACTGGCAATGGAGCACCCATTGGCATCAAGGATGCCACACAGACGGTGGGTCCCCGTGGACCTGTGCTCCTGCAGGACGTGAACTTCCTCGATGAGATGGCCCACTTCGATCGTGAGAGGATTCCCGAGCGTGTGGTGCACGCCAAGGGAGGTGGTGCCTTTGGTTACTTTGAGGTTACCCACGACATCTCCCAGTACTGTGCCGCCAAGATGTTCGACAAGGTGAAGAAGCGCACTCCGTTGGCCATCCGATTCTCCACGGTGGGCGGTGAGAGTGGATCTGCGGATACCGCTCGTGATCCTCGAGGCTTCGCCGTGAAGTTCTATACCGAAGATGGTATCTGGGATTTGGTTGGCAACAACACCCCGATCTTCTTCATCCGCGACCCCATACTGTTCCCCAGCTTCATTCACACCCAGAAGCGTAATCCGCAGACGCATCTGAAGGATCCGGACATGTTCTGGGACTTCCTCACCCTGCGTCCAGAGTCGGCGCATCAGGTGTGCTTCCTGTTCAGTGATCGCGGCACTCCCGATGGCTTCTGCCACATGAACGGCTATGGCTCGCACACCTTTAAGTTGGTGAATGCCAAGGGTGAGCCCGTCTACGCCAAGTTCCACATGAAGACGGATCAGGGTATTAAGAATCTGGACGTGAAGGTGGCAAGTCAGTTGGCCAGCAGCGATCCGGACTATAGCATTCGGGACTTGTACAATAGGATCAAGACCTGCAAGTTCCCCAGCTGGACGATGTATATCCAGGTGATGACCTTCGATGAGGCCAAGAAGTTCAAGTACAATCCGTTCGATGTGACCAAGATCTGGCCCCACAAGGAGTATCCATTGATTCCGGTCGGAAAGTTGGTGTTGGATCGCAATCCGAAGAATTACTTTGCTGAGGTCTGTGCTCTGCTGCCACAAATCACCCTTCTATTTTTAATCATTACTTATTATTTTTAGGTGGAACAAATCGCTTTTAGCCCGGCTCATCTGGTGCCCGGTATTGAGCCATCTCCGGATAAGATGCTCCAGGGTCGCCTGTTCTCCTACTCGGACACCCATCGTCATCGTCTGGGACCGAACTACTTGCAGATTCCCGTGAACTGTCCCTACAAGGTGAAGGTGGCCAACTTCCAACGTGATGGCTCCATGAACGTCACCGACAACCAGGACGGTGCTCCCAACTATTTCCCCAACTCCTTCAACGGGCCCCAGGAATGCCCCAGGGCCAGGGCCCTGTCCACCTGCTGTCCCGTCACTGGCGATGTCTATCGCTATAGCAGCGGCGATACGGAGGATAACTTTGGCCAGGTCACCGATTTCTGGGTGCACGTCCTGGACAAGTGCGCCAAGAAGCGTCTGGTGCAGAACATTGCCGAGAACCTGAACAATGCTAGCCAGTTCCTCCAGGAGCGTGCTGTCAAGAACTTCACCCTGGTCCATGCCGATTTCGGACGCATGCTTACCGAAGCTCTCAATCTGGCCAAGTCCTCGAAGTTCTAAGCATGGATATCGATCAGACATGGTTTTTGGCCTTAACTATGGTTTAACCCCTTTTGGAGCTCATCAATCCAACAACAACAACTTCGACTAACAGAAGAAAGCATATTTGCTTCGGCTACTTTGGTTGCGGGCTAAAATCAAATTAATTATTAATTAATGTGCTTGTGTCTTGTTTTGATATTCAAAATTGTCTTAGTTAATACACGAAATACAATTATATGCAAATGGATACATATACATATATAATAAACTCTTCATATTTTGATACAAAAATATAAATTTAGTGCTTTTTTATCAGTTAAATTCATTTTTCAAATGAGGAACCGTTTAATTGTTGATTTGTTCTATTATTTAATAGAGTGTTAAATAATATTATACATGTTGTCATATTCCCTCCCATTTTTAAAGTTTATCGATAATTTATATACTAAAATTAAAATACACGACTTCATGGCGTTTTTTTTTTTTTCAAATTAAATAATTTAAGCAACAGGTCTCTGTTACCAGTTACTCTAAAACTGTATACCGTGCTCTATTTGGTATATCGATAATTGAAGTAATCGTTATCGTTTTAGTCGATTACCACCACTAGCAGGGCAGGAAAACTATCGATACCGATATCATTAAGCAAGATAGGCGCGCACCTTTTGAATTTAAACTGCGGTAATAAGTCAAAGAAATTAAAATTGATTGTTTTGAGCTTTTTATTTTTATTTGATATTTTCGTTTACAAACTATATAAAACATAAATCATTTGCAAATGTACACAGTATCATTTAAGCTTACACTAAAGGCTATTTTGTGTGCTCTCATTTTGCAACCGCAAGTAAGTTGAGTAGTTTGTTCATTTCCATTTTTTTTTACGAAAATGTACGTTCTCTCAGTCTAGTTATTACAAATATGTTGAACGTTATTTTCCCGTGTTTTTCTGTAAAATTTGTTTGCTAAATGCAACGCTTAAGTAACATTAATTGTTGTTAAATTGCTTAGCTGGGTTCGTTCCTCGATAGTATTTTATGTTCTTATACTCTTTGCTACAACACATTTAGCTAAACAATAATTAATGTTGTTTTATATATATATAAAAAAAGTTTCCGCAAATGCATCTTATATATCTTTAAACATGGTTTCACACAAAGGCACTTCTTCTTGTACAGTGTTCCCTAAAATATTTAATTGATTTCCATTGCTGTCTGTTTGTGTTGAGAGTAATTTTACACTAAAGGATTTCCTAACTACCTCCTAAATCGTCTGATTCATCTGTTTTAGCAGCGCTTCCTTAGCGTACATTTGCGCCCATTCGGGGAACGAGTTGAGGTTGGGATAGACGACCAGGCCCCAGGTTTGGCAAAACACGAACAGGACGATAATGGTAATAATGGTCGGTCCAATGCCGGCGATGGCCATGTCCTTGGTCCTAATGTTGGCATAGCCCGCAACCAGGGCGTTGGGCGGAGTGCTCACGGGCAGGTGGAAGGCCATGCTGCAGGCAAGGCCAGCTGGCAGGATCAGGTACAATGGATGAATTTCAATGGCCAGGGCCATTTCCGCCAGAACGGGCACAATGATGTTGGCAATGGCGACATTGGAGCTGAAGGCTGTCAGGACGACGGCCACCAGAATGACCACCAGCAGGAGGACAGCGTTGGGCAGGACCTTCAATCCAATCAAGGCATTACCAATCATCGTGGCCATGCCGCTCACCTTGCTGCCTTGGGCAAGTGCGAAACCACCGCCCAGCAGGAATACCAGACCCCATGGTACTTTCGTCTGGATGAACTTCCAAGTGATTAGCGAGGGAGTGGGTCCAGTGGGCACTTGGCCGTTTCGCGAGCAGTAACGCAGGAAAGCATAGTTGGCAGGCAGAACGAAGCACATGATGACAACGATAATGGTCGGCATTGAGTTACCAATAACCCTGGAACAGAAAATAGATTGGATTTAATAGTAGAATAATAAGTAGTGCTGAAGTGCTAGTTAATATATCGATCGATAGTTCTACTCACTTATTATTAAGTATATCAGCCCAGCCCGGAAAGATGCCCGGCTTGCGGGTGAAGTACATGATCACCATAAAAATGAAGAGGATCATCACTTGGATCTCGTGAATGGACATGGGTCCCAGCTCCTTGTAACGCTGATCGATAACCTTCTTGGCCACGTGAGCGTTCTCATTGCCCCTCTGCACTTCCTGGGCCTCCTTGCTCTTGGGACGCCACAGACCCATAAAGTGCCATTGCAGGAAAAAGAAGATCAGCACTGTGTAAACCAGCATGGATGGCACCGAGTAGAACATGAATGTGGGGAAATCCATTTGTTCGGTAGACTTGGGGAATCGAGCATCGTAAATGCCCTTGAAGGTCAAATTGGTGGCCGTGCCAATAATGGTTCCACAGCCGCCCAATGAAGAGGCATATGCGATTCCCAGATAGTAGCAAAGTGTGATTTTGGTGGGATAAGGTGGTCTGAAAAATAATGTTTCCTATTATTGCAATTTCATGAAAAATAAAATAAATCTCTTACTCATCCTCATTGTTCTTCTTGTTGTTTCCAACAATTTGGTACTCGGGTTCATGGTTAATCTTGCATACTCCCTGGGCCTGCAGCTCCTCGAGAACAGCTTGGATAATTGGGCACATCATAGCCGTGCAAGCGGCATTCGAGATCCACATGGACAGAAACATGGAGACCATAATCAGGCCAAAGTGTAATCTAAACATTAATAAGAAAATCTATGAATTCAATATATATTCAATAGAAAAGTGCTATTTTCTTTACCTTCGGGGACTGCAGCCCACGATCTGGATTACACGCAAGGCGAGACGCTTGTGCAGATTACAGTATTCCACGGCAAGGGCCACCATAATGCCGCCCATGAACATGACCAGAGTATCTTTGAAGTACAGCTGGCAAGTTTCATTGGAGCTCTACAGATGTAATGGAGAATTTATTAAAAATGTGGAAAAATGTCTAGATATTTAAATATAAACTCACCATTATTCCCATTACTGGGAATGCAACAATGGGTATCATGGAGGTAATGTACAGCGGCAGGGCTTCTGTGACCCAAAAAATTGCCATTACCAAGAGCAGGTACATACAACGGTATTCCTGTAAAGGCAACGATTCATTTTAAATTTATATAATACAAATAATATAGTGTTTAAGGAATCTTACGGGGGTGTTGTTCAGGAGCATGATGGGCAGGCATAGCAGAGGCACTAGGAAGACCACAATACCCTTCCAATGATTGGAGAAGAAGTTGGAACACTTCACCGGAGGCTGCGGCGGTTCACCAATTTCACTGTGAAAAGAAATGAATAAGAATACAAGATTAGAAATCACATTTATATGGTTTAGGTTTAGGTTTACACTATCCGTTTGAAGGATTTTTCAAATTAAAAATCTTTGAATATGTATATTTAAATATAGATAGAAAAATGTGATACACAAGGGTGCCAGAGTAGTCGTTGGGACTTTCAAATCAATTTAAATTGACTCCAAAAGTATGCAACAAATTGTAAAACGTAAAAAACTAAACACAAAACTATCTTGTTGCATACTTTCAGACAACTTTTCAAATGAATTCAAATCCATAGCAATTTCTGTGGAACTTCTAATATTATTTCATCAACAAAGACATTATACAAAAGCACTACTGTAAATCTAAACAATCTGAACTTTTCTTTTTATTTTCATTCTAAAATCAAAAGAAATCAATCATCGTGTCTGGTTGTTATCACTTAAAAAAACAATTATCATATATCATAATATACTTACACTTCCATTTTGATGTCCAGAGGTGGCCTTAGGATCTATAAGCAAATAGAAAAGAAAACATAAATAAATCAATTAAAAGAGTGGAAGAATCAAGAGCGAGCCCCCAAAGCACTTGTTGCCAAGTAAAGTGAACCCCGAACCGAACTCAGGAATCGGTTGTCACCGCTTCACGCTTCATTAAAAGGCCATCCATCAATATATAACCAATTGAAAATCATTTGAATCGGGCACACACTACACACCACACACCATCACACCCAAACCGAAATAAATAAATAAATAGAGGGGCAGGCATATGGAAATCAGGCGCGTGATATAATTTCTTTTTGCGAAAAGACAAAAAAAAAGTCTTGCAGTAAAATGGAAATGAAATAGAATGGAACGGCACGAGTATGTGACATGGTTGTGCCAGAAACTTGTGTTTGCTTCTGGTGTGAATATTCTATATACTTTGCAGGTAATTTGGTAGGCGCGCATATTCATGACGACAGTTGGCCTCTATATCTCTCTATATCACGAGCGTCATCGGCTCTCGTCCTCCGGTTGTTAGGTAATCTATGCGTAAGTTGTCCAAACACAAATAAAACACATACGAGAGCGGTTAGGAGGAGGCACGACCTAATCGTTGATTTCGCCAAAGTCCCTTATCGGCATAAAACTGACAATCAATCAAGCCATTAAGCTCCAGACATATATAATAACAGGGCCCGCCTCTCACTCCCTTCTTTCTTCACTTTTACCCTTTGAAATAAGCCCACTCAATAGTGTACCTACGTATTTATGGCTCTATAGATACATCTAAATGAAAGCACCCACTAATTATAGATGTCTCTAGGACAAAGCCCCCAATGTCAATGCCAATGATATGAGCATAGAATATGTTGGAGATTTCCTGGTCTAAACCGTCGGCGACAGATGGAAGCACAAAGAGCTGTTTAAATGGATCTGTGGCGTGCTACATGCAAACCTCTAAAGAGGCCATTGACTGACAACGACGCCAAGTGAAATGTCGTCGTAAGGAATTATTTTTGCCTCTGTCTGTCTGTCCCTCACGTGCCACCGCAGCTGTATCTCATAAATAATAATGACCAAGTTAAGCCATTCTTCTTGAAGGCAATAGTTTTTGTAGAAAGTAATCGTGAACCTAAAAATAATTACAAAAAATATGAAAACATGTGGTCATAAATTTGAAATCTATTAAGAGGGTATAGCATACTTTTGTTCACAATCTAAACTGATATCCAATCCATAGCGGTTACTGAGGCACTCTTAAATAATTGTGTTTAATTTTATACAATCTCAAGCTATTTATTATGTAAAATCTAAACAAATTCAGAGGGTTTTTATAGGGTTATTTAAATATACAAATGTTTTATTTCTGCTTTACTTTACCCAGATTTACTGCCAATTATTTCTAACATTAATATGAAACGACCTTTCCTGGCGTTTACATAATGACCACTTTTTATATTTAAACTATGAATTAGCAACCAAAGCATGTTAAAATAAATAAGATTAATTAGCTTAGTTAACAAGTTGTCGCCTTTTGTGTAGCGTTTTAATGCGCTTATCGGCGCTTGCTATTTATTTCGACGCTGTCATTATATCGTTTGCTGTTATTATTATTTTGTTTATATATTGTTTACACCGCTTTTGTTGTTGATGGTCGGGGCGGGATGTTCGTGTGCCTCAGTCAGACGTAATTGGAGATCTGCTTTTGTTTATAGGCGACGGACGATGGCATTTAATTTCACACTGCAACTTTGTGAATCGGCACGAGATCGAGAGATAGGCAATCCGCCCCCAACATCTATATCAGCCATTATTAAAGTTTAGCAATAGGGTTTATTGTAATGATTCACGAATAGCTTCTGGCGATATTCAGATATGCATTTGCAATCATTAAAAATGGTAAACATGATTTCAGAATAACTTGTCAAGGCAGAGGCTCTTCCCATTGTGTAAATAAGTGTATTGAAAAAGTGTGAGCTCACAATCGCTCAGATCGCAAAGTCAAAAGTCAGTCATTAATTGAAGAATATTTCCACACGGCAATTAAGAGTATATTTTTTACTTTCTGGCACGAGCACTGTGAATAGAGACGGTTCCACGCCCCCTTTATAGTACTATACTATAGTACTGCATATATAAATGGAACATGGAAATTCTATCTCCGGTCTCTAAAGCTTGTTGCTGGGTTGCCCACAATTGATTAGTAGATAGTGGCAGTGAGATGGCATATCAACAAAGCCGATAGATGCAAACAGGGGATTCATAAAGTGGAACCAATATACATATATATATTATGATCCGCTCTGCGCTATCAATTGAGAATTGAACATCATCTACGTCAGCGGCCGCCCTGAATATCAATCAAAATTGAAAATACAAACGCACACTCGTTTAAAAGGTATATACTATATATTATTACATCTTTATACTTTAATCAAAATATACATAGGCCTATCAGGAGAGTGGAATTTTCTTGAAGCGCTTCTGAAGTGATTGACTAAAGTGACAGCAATATAGAATGCTTGAGCAAAGAAAAGGTTGAGGAGTCTTCAGAAATATTAAAGTAAAAATAGTAAACAGCAAGGAACAGCACTATCTTAAGGAATATTATGCTAAAATTATCAGCAAGATAAGGTTGGATATTTACAAAAAACAGCTCTACATATTCCTTCAGAGAACAAGCTAGTAAATTGTCTTTAAAGGTCTATTTCCTAAGGAAATCTTTAATTAATAAAGCTATTGCCGCAAACAGAATGTGCAGCGTCCTAAAAATAATCCACGCTTGATTGAATCAGTATTAAGTATCAATCCCCTGATCGAATTATAGTCCAGAAACCGCAATTACCTATAATGACAATGTAAGAGCCCAACTTCTGACAGCTTATACACAATGATGAGGGGAATCAACTAATAATAGTTGAGAGCACTTCCCACACACGAAACACCAAAAGTTCTCGCTTTATTTTCGCCTCTGGAGAAGGGGAATCCCCCTAAGATGATTGAATCGCCTCTGGCAGGCGTGCAGGCAGAACAATCAGAGAACTTACATAAAAAGTACACATAGAATGGTCCTAGGACCACCTACATCAAGAAATATGTAGTTTCTGCTGAATTGGCATGTTGTTTTCGCGGTAAATAAATTAATGGCCCCGTTTACAAACAATTTTCCAAATGCCTTTTGTTTGGCATCGTCTCTGGGGGAACACACACTCGACAGATTCAAAGATAGAGAGAACTGCACTTTAATAGCAAATAGATATAGCCAGCGCCCCCCCGATGTCGTTGTCGCTTCTGGGCGGTCTCGATAAGTGGAGTAAAGTGTTTACAAGTTAATTGAAATAATGGGTCATGGGGAGAGGCACAAAAAGGCACATTCCAAGGGGGCTGAGGCAAGCGGCACTTGGCAAAAAAAACTTTATTTATTAACCCTCAAATGCTCACGTATTTGCGTAAATTAGCGTATCAATAAACAGGCTATATCGTACACATTATACAGTCTGTGCTTGAGTGCACTTCGAAAATGCTTTAATGCGGAAGTTAAGTGCAAATTTATGTTACGAAATTGCAATATACGTAAATCGATGATGAGTAACACGCTTGACTTGCCGCGAAAGCGTTAAAGAGATTAATAAAAATTAACATCAATGAAAAATGTTACCAATAATTAATTGGAATCGTTTCAGGAATTGAAATCATTTGAATTTAAACAATAAATCGAATTAAGCTAAGGAGAGAGCAACAGGTTTGAGGAAATTACGAAATATTCAGGAAGAATACAAATAACTAATTAAGGTATAATAAAAAATTAGGTAATACCTTTGGTTGAAGTAAAATAAGCTTAAATAATAATTTTTTATTTAAATTATAGACCACTATTAGGAGAAATTAATTGTAATTGAAGTCAAAGAAAGCTTCTCCTGAGTAAATGAATGCGAATTCATAAAAAATCTTATTTTTCTTTGTTTTTAAACAAATCAAACCAGATCACTTTTCGAATTATTCATAAATCGACACAAGCAAATATTCAAATAATTTCCGTCTGCCACTGCCCCTTCTTTAGTGTTTTTACAGTTTCTTCTGCAGATAAGAAGCAAAAACCAGTCCATTTAAAAAAGAAATCCAGTTGGCCATTTGGTGGCCATAAAGATAAAAACAAAGCTATAAACAATAATACAAACAGAACTGCAATACGCAAAAAATTTAGGCATCAAAATGAGTTCAACTTTTTAATATTCAAATCAAAATTAAGTTGAAATTCATCCTTTATTTGCAAAAAGGCAAATAAAAATTACGCTGTAAGCGATTATTTATAGAAATACGTTGAGAACCCATGTCAAACCATTGATAAGGAATTTTAGTTTCTAGTTCAAGTGCTCGTGCTCTGTAACATATGTATTCCTACCCCCATACATAGTTAGAGATGAGTGAGTACTTTAGACTCTAATCAGTAGCGCGTAGCTAGGCAGACTGATTAGTTGATCCAAAGTACAAAAATTGAGGCTAAAATTAAACAGTTTAAGCGGTTAACTCTTCAATAATTGGGTTACCCAACGGCAGTTCACAATCGATCGGAGCTTTGTTTAATTTTCGTTGACGCAAGACTGTACGTGTGGTGGAAAAACAGACCCACAATTACTCATTAAAACAATTCTGAGCAGCAGACAGAATCACCTTACGACTTTTGCATACATTTGATATGGAAATTGCACGCTTTATTCCAGTTTTCCTTATTTTCTGTTGGTCATTCACACATGCCAAGGCGCCTGGCACTTGACAACAAGTTGGAAAAAATATTTTTGTCTCAAATTTCGCATGGGGTCAAACGGCGGGGTTATCGCTAGGGAACTTGAGAAATTGTCAGTCAAAAATATTATTTACAAATTGCACTCGATAATTGTATGCGCATTTCAAGTTTTGAGCTTATTTTTATCGCTGAGAATGGCGAACTAATTTGCGGTTTTAACGCAAGCGGAAACTGCTGTCCGAACATATTATAATTATCAATAGGTTCTTGACTCACTAGCACTGATCCCGGGTTTATTGTACTCGGTATCAGTACAGCGCGAACATAGTTGAAATTCACAGAACGACTCTGTGGAAATTCATTCAATATTTTCACCTTCACGAAACTTGAACTTCCACTTCCCTCACAAGTGATCAGCATATCAATTACAAATAACCCTCGTTTTTCTATTACTTTTTTCCGTTCTGTTATCTAATACACGGATTTTAGTGTAAGCTAACCAAATATAGATTGACAAGTTGCTGTTCGAGTTGTAGGTAAACTAATAATTGTTTTAACAATTAAATATGCCAGTGCGGGCTAGCGGCGGTAGACCTTTGAACTTGACATTGGGCATTGTTGACAAATGAAAACAAAACCAAACAAATGCGATAGAAATTTGCATAATAAAATGTGGTTGTTATAGAGTTTTTATTAAAAAAAATCCCGGATGCAGACTGAGTAAATGGGGAACTGGGGATTGATTAGAATACTTCAGAGAGAAGGAATAAGCAGTTGTGAAAGATAAATACAAAGAATACAAATATGAATAAATTAATTAAAATGTGGAACCCCCGAAATAATATTTATCTATTGCTTCAGTTTAGCCCAAAACAACCTAATCGCAAAACACGTTCAATGACCACATAAAACACATCTCTCCACTGATATAGCATTATCTGCATATATACGAGAGCTCTTCCTACGTCAACTTCTGATATTTTGATATATTAGTTGGATATTTGATTACGCTGCTTATTAGGTGTGAATTAATAAACAGAAACAGAAAAAACAGGCCAATAAAAGTGAAGGTGTAAACTCCGCAGCCCAATATTTGACCAAGAAATTATGGCTTTGTGATGCCTCATTTAGGGATATATTAGCAGTAGAAGAAGGAGTAGGTAGGAATATTTTTATATAATCACTAAAGCAAAGTTTTATTTCTTTGTAATTTACTAAAGTTCTGAAGTTGCTTAATTTTTAACATCTGTGTTTTAACAAGTCTCTGGAACCGTTAATCGTAATAGGGAAAACACGTGTCAGCCAATGCAACAGGTAAATCAGTGCAAGTTTTCTGGTTCAGTGCATTCTATAAACGTGCCTAACTGGTTCCTCCAACAATCCGTTTAATTAAATGCACATTTTTTGATGTTTTTATGGTTTTAACACCCCACATACGTTGTTTAGTTGATTTCACTTACTTATCAGGTGTTGTCATTGGCCATGGAATTGCAATGGAAGATAAGACAGAGCCTTGGGTTTAAAAGTTTCCAATACTAAATTAAATTAATTATTATGCAATAATTACTGTAGGTCTGCGAAGCTTTCGTTCTATAAAAAGAATACCAGCTTGCATATTATTCATCAAGTTGAGAATACAAACTCAACAACAATCAAAATAATTACAAAAGTAAAGAAATCTGTTTATGTAAAGAAAAGCTTATGAAGTGAGTTTAAGTTTTATTTTTTGTGTCACCTGATTGGTTTCACTTTCAGAGCTAGCCCCAGCGCGTGGCAAGCACGTCTTTGATAGGGGAGGCGTGTTCTACTATTGTGTTGATAAGAAATGATCTGATCATGAATCATGATACATTATGCAATGGCATGAGCACTAGACAAGCTCAATAAATACAGACAATAGGAAAATAACCGAAATAAATTGTTATTGCTATTGGACTGCCATTAAAAGTTTGTATTTTTAACTAATGGCCAGATCAATTAAAGTTGTCTGATGCCCTTAATTACACAGGTTAAAAGTGAATGAAAAAGTTTATCTTGTAATTAAAAAGTTAATTGTGCCAAAAGTAACTTATTATTTAGCAAACACTTGCCAAGTTCCCATATATTTAGCATAATATGTCTCTATTATAAGATAATTTGCATATAATTGAAGCACAATGCACATTTTATTTCAGTTCGTTTAGAAGGCTCTTGAAAACAATTCTTCTGATTCCAAGGAAATGGAAGAGAGAGTGCTAGAATTATGGCGAATTTTCTCACCCACGCAGCAGAACAATTCTTCTTCACTTTCAAGGCAAACAAACATAGAAGCAAAATTGTAAACAACATTATGGAAAACTTTAATTACAAACAGTTCAGACGGTTAACGAAAATAGAGCAGGAAACGCCAATGCATCCATTTTCCAAATGAGTAAAGATACTCTTTTACAGGCTTTCCTCAACAAATCGAACCAATTCGGACAAACTTTGAGTTAAGGATATAAAGAAGGATACTTTAGTAATCTCTATGAAACTTTATTACTTTATACCTTTCACGAAATCCTTTTCGAAAATGGGGAAATAGGAGTTTTGAAAAAATAGCTTTAGGAAAGTTCGAGCTATCGAAGTTCTACCGTACATGCATTCACTCTATTCTGCTGGCCCAGGTGCATTCCGGTAGAGGGGGAAGAAGTGAAGAAAACAGACCAATGGAACGGGGAATATAAAGTGGGGAAGAATTTCAGAACCAAACAAAGAAACCGATGTTAAAGCAGCGAGTCGGACAAGTAAATTTCGAAAAGAAATGCATTTCAAGAGACCATGTTTTGTTTTTGTTGTCGCTTCTGCGAGAAGCTCTTGTTCTTCATCAGGGGCAGGGTTCTTTGTGCCCACCAGACCTTCACTTTGTCACTCGGTCAACGGTTTCTTGTGGGTTTTTCCTCTTTTCTTCGTTTTCTCACCGAGAAAATGCAAGCGTCACGAATTTAAGTTCACTTCCTAACCAACAATTTTTGAAAATAAACACGAAGAGCAACGCGATATTTTTATCGCTTAGAGAAGGAAAGAGAGTGAGAGGACCACGACGCACATGGCGATTCATTTGGTGTCCATTTTCTGATAAGTTCTAGGGGGACTTTCGGGCACTGCTAGTCTCTAGTCCTTAATGATACCACACTGGTATTTACTTTTCTAAGTTGGCGGCAGGAGCCTTTGGCCGGATTCGGGAGTTATCCTTATCGGAGGACTCGGATTCCTGGAGAGCAGGGAAGCTCAAGAGCAGGAGAGAGGAGGAGCACGACGATTCGTCCGATTCGGAAAAGTAGAAACGACTGAAACTGAATTCACGCGGCGGCAGCCCAGTCGGTCCGATATTCCGCTGTGTTGGTTTGCTGCGACGTAGGTGTAGGGCCGTCTGCTCCAGTGTGTGTGTGTGCTGGCGTGAGCAGGCGGCGCAGCCAGCCGAGAGCGCGGTGGAGAGAGCGAGAGCGTGAGAAGAGCAGGCGGCTAGTGATGCCACCGTGAGTCTAATGCTCATCAAAAGGGATGTAGTACTAGATCTGTACAGGAGCAACAGATATTATGATTTAATTATTAAGCCCCAGATTGTGAGACTCAAGAGCTACTTTTGCAGTACGGTTGGGAATTAATTTATAGAATTTATTTATAAAATAGGGGCAGTACCCTAGCTTCAATGAGGAGGCACCTGAAGTCTCAACATTTTCAATGTAGCCAGTTCCACTGTGCTAGCCGACTAACCAGGATGTTGTGATGGTTTCGTAGGTTGTTGATTATGTCGCCAACTAAGAGGACACGAAGGTCCCTTGCAATATTGGTGTTGGGGATGAACCATTCCGATACAAAAAGCATTAGCTTTGCTTTGAACTGTCCTGTTAGTGTGTGTACAACCACAGCATACTTTTCCGGGTTGATGGGTCTATTGTCAGGTCCAGATCTCGAACATCTATAGGTTGCAGATTAATCTTTAAAAGTATACATTAGGAAATAGGAACATTTACGCTCAGTTACTAACCCTGGATTACAATCTATAGGTACTTAAAAAGTGATTGATTAGTGTCAATTATCACAGATTCTAACTAATTTTACAGATAGGTAATTTAAGAAAATATTTTACAATATTGAAACCGTTTGAAACCACTGTGGAAGATATTGGTATATTCGGTCCATCTCTAGCCTCTTATCCTTAACAACCTTTGCCAGGTATATGTACATATGTCACGTGTTCATCCCTAATAATCCAACAGCATGCCGACAGACGAAGATGATCTCAAAACAAAAACCGTAATAGAAGAGAAGCAACAGGAACAAACACAAGAGCACGGGAAAACCAAATAGAAATTCCGAGCCGAAGACGACGTGAGAGCAGACACTTGAGCATGGGTGAAAGAGGCGGAAGCGGGAGCAGAGAGAACCAGAAAGGAGGAGAAACACGCTGCCATGTGCAGAGCCAAAGCAAAACAAATTCCAGCAAGTTACCAGAAAGAGAAACAGAAACCGAAGCAGAAACAAAAACAGAAAAGGAAACATCGAGCATTAGACCGTACCAACGGGAAACCAGACTTGACTAGCTGCATTGCAGCCCCTGCCTAATTGGCCTCGTGACACACCAACACAAGCACATTGCATTAGCAACACCTGTTGCGTGCCAGGAACTCCATGACGACAATTATTATGCATTATGTAAAGTATTTTCTTCAGAGCAACTTGTAATTATTCCCGGGTGTTCCAAACGAAATCTTTGGAAGCTGTATTGATAAGGCACCTAAATATATTCAGTAAAATATTTTACTTAAGTTTAAGCATAGCATTTAGTGAAAATACTGCCTTCTAATAGGGTAATATTCGAAGTGGACACCTATTTAAGTGATATTTATATTGATATATTGCAAATACAAAAGTTCCGAAATTCTATAAAACAAAAATTTTACCTTACACTTAAAATAAAAAAGATTTATAGTAGGTAAGGTAGTAAATCATGTCTAACTAGATATATTTTATTATATTTTATGGCAAATCTTTGAAATATATGAGCCTATAACCTTTACTAATTACTAGAGACATCAGTAATATCCATTATAAATAGGTACATATAACTAACTGAAGTTAAAAAAGGAACTACTATATTTTAAGTATTACTGAAGGCTTCATCGCACAAGTCAATAACCAAATCCCAAACAAACTGGTGGCATTTTTACTTTAAGCAATAATACATTAATAATCACTATTTATGGCCCAGGTGATCGGGGTAATTGCAATGCCACTTTCTCGATGGGGAGGCGGTGCATCATGCACTCGCCGGGAGAAAGTCGTCAACAGGTCCAGAATGCTCTGGAAGCACTTAACGACAACTTAACTCAACTCTCAACCTGAAACTTGTTTGCACGTAGAAAATTGCTGTTCATGGGCTTACATAAAGCACAAAAGATTGCGATGACAAGTGCCTGGGACTCCAAGTTTTCCGGTTCATGCATCTGTTATCATATGCGCATGGTTTCCTCCACTTTTGGGGGGTTTCCTGCAGCTGATAAACAAAACGATAGGAACTGACAGGGTTCAGATACTTTAAGAATCTGCTTGAATCATCGGCGGCCACCACCCCCATGATTTACTATTCTTAGCACCCACAGCCTGTTGCCAAGGCCTAATTATATATATAGCCTATAATACAAAGCGTAAAACGTGTAGCTATAAATCAATACAAAAAATATACATATATCCAATTGAAAATAAAAGAATATGGGTTGTTTTAATTTGATTCATTAAAAAACTTTGAAGAATATTTCAGGAAACCCTCATTAAAACCTGAAAGTTATATCAGGGGAGCCACCGAAATAGCAGGTATCGAGTAACAACAACTAACAAAAATCAACAAATTTACAATATATTACATTTGTAACAATATTTCGGACAGTATATCGAACATATTGAGACTCTCAAAGCCTAAATAAAATCGATTTCTGATAGTAACCACCTTGGGTAATAATAACCTCTACATATTAACCTTTCCACCACAAATCGAATCCCACGCGCTTCAAAAAATCAATACGCCAACAAATTTCAAAGTCGAGCTAGAAAATGTCTATAAATTTTTGATCGACACAATTGAGAACAAGGACGACGATTCTCTGAGACACTTAATATGTATTGAGAGTGCAGTGAGAACTTAACAGAAAAAATAAGAATTCTTATAAAAATACTTATTGAATTTCGCCAGGAAAGCGCGTTAATTGCATCAAAGGCAAGCGTCACACTATAGTTGACAACAGAGATCGCAATTCTTTGATCTTTGCTGTATAAACATACTATACTATACCTTCATATGTATGAATAATACAGAGATACTTTTTATATAGCAAAAAGCCGTAAGTGAGTGAGGTCATATTAATGCAATGCTACAAGATGTAATTTAATTTGGCAGGTTCATTTAAAATATAATCAACTTGAATTCGGAAATATTAAATATATATAATATATTAAAATATGTGCTAAAAGTCTATGAAAACCAACTAAAATTAGCCTAATTCATTATAGTTGTAAAAACTTTCAATATTTAAACAGTTGTTCATTACCTAAGCTAGCAATATATTAAGTGACCAGCCTACCTATTAAAATTGCCCTCCAATAGTTATTTTCTTTAATCAAAAAACAGTTACAACTCTCGTCTGGAAATCGCAGACCTTATTTGTTTGTTAATTGGCAAGTCATTTATACGAGAAAACGTGCAAGTTTAAGTTGAAGTTTAAACAGCGACTAACACTTCGGAAGCCGCCAAGAAACCAGTTTATCTTTTCGGCCAATAAATTTTGGGTTCAAGATTTGTTTGCAACTTGTTTTGTTTTGATTTTCTTTTTTGCGAAAACAAAACAAAAGCGAATATCAAGGCTTTAACGATTACGTTGACCCACATTTAATCACTCTATAAAGCACAACCAAAATAAATATTAAGAGATATTAAATAATGAAATGAAATGCCTTTTAATGTGACACATTAGGTAACGCCAGCAATTTTTAGCCGATCCAAAGTTCAAGCCAAAAATTTGCGTATATCAAACGCAAATATGTACATGAGCATTTTCGAATATATTGAAATAAAAATTTTCCAATCTGCGTCTGCAATTGTTTTTACCCTTCTGCGTCATTCCATGTCACGTGTGGGTGCGGGCCCCCGAAAAAAAAGTATTTATTTCAAGGTAACATGGAGATTATACGCCAAAATGTGAATAAACAAAGTGCTTGAGGTTCTTGTATCTAAAAATATCATTAAATATTCGGAGACTTTCAATGTCTGCATTTGTCTTATGACTACTTTAGGATTTTAGGACATGTTTGGATTATATTATATAGTAAGTGACAGAGATCTTTGGACCCTGTTTGAGGGTAAAAATATACTATTCTTTCAGTCATATAATCACTTTTTTGCGTTCATTCAATAAAACATTGTTTATATATCGTATCAGAGTGGAGATACCAGAGAATGAGATAGAGCAAATAGCAGACTAATCAAATTTCTCGGTTATTTGGAAGGTCACAAAATGATTTATGGGGCAGGTAAATAAAGTACCGTGATCTAGATACGAGAAAAATATTTATTTAATATATTTACAATTCTTACAGAGGAAAATAATACGCAGAATAAACAAAACAATAAAAATTTCATAGAAAAAACTCTCTTTTGACAACATTTAGATCCATAATATCCCCTATTAAAGGAATTCCCTAGGAATAATATTTATCTAGAATTTCCAGGTTCCATAAACTCCGTATACAATCCTAACGCTTCTGAAAATCCCAGACTCAACGTTATCGCACGTGTTTAAATTTGCTCTTCAATAAGAGTTCGCGAAAAAAATAAAATTTTAAGCCTTTTAAAGCCTTTTGTTAATTGCCTTGAGAAACCTGAGATATGGTAATTATTTTTGCTGAAACCAAATAATTTCGTACTTTTCGTTATCTGGCGGTATCGTCACATAATTTTTTGTCGGTCGGTCAGGTGGTCGGCTAGACACTAGAGAAATAGTATAGGTATACTATAGTATGGGGGAGAGAGTCCGACGTCACTTCCGAAGACTTTGTATCTCTGAGATAGACGTTAGATAACAGAGAGCTATAAGATATAGGTTTACCCTGCGCAATGGTCATGGGTTGTTAAGTGTCTCTGTAAACATGATGAATAATACTTGAGCATTCAATTTGCGGGAAGTCTACATAGATATAGCATTTATATGGCAAGTACGATCTTCCACGAGTGGAAAGTATTTATAAATTCAATTGAGTGACAAACTATAATCGATTAAAAATCTATAAATTAGCTCAGAAGCCCCTGCTGCCCTATCGCTGAATACCTGATATTTATTTAATAAAACAAGTATATACTATATGGTTTACATAACACACAACGCTGCTCTTACCTAACTCGAGTGCCACGCGCTCTTTGAGAGTCGAACTTCTGCGATGCCTATCGCCGCTTAATGAAAGTTTGTTACGAAAGCCGTTAAAATACCTAGGGGCTTGGCCCGGCATTAAACCAGGTTCAAGGTCAACGCAGAACACACTTAGGCCTCAAAAAACCAGTCGCACCTTGCCACGTTCTCAATACCCCGCACGGGAAGTGGTAATCACATTTCTAATCACAAGTAATTACCATCTAATCGCATTTGAAAACTCACCATCTTTGTAGTTTCGGTAGCCATGGCTGGTTCAATATACTATATGGGCTCGGATATCTGAAGAATTGCTCGTATCTTATTTGGCACAAACGCGACACGATTATTTCATAATTTCCACCTCGCGCCGCCGACTAAAACGTCTATTTTCTGTGTTGGCCAGTAGACAACGTTTTTTATGTGAATATGTGTTGCTCTGCGTTCGACGACTAATTTGCGAATGCTACCAAAACCGAATCCGATTTTCTTTAGCGTTCTCCGCTCTCCTCTCTCTATTAAGCCCTGGACAAAGGAAAATATCTGATAAGTGTTTGTTTTTGCCGAGCGCGAGAGATAGAGCCCGGAGACCGAAGACCGGAGACCGGAGACCCGGCGAGGCGCGTGTGAGAGCAGCACATAGTGCAAATATTAACGACAGTTACTCATCGACTGAGCGAGTGGAGTGCGTACAGTAGAGCCTCTAGAGGTGGAGACACTTGAGTGTTATTCATAGGGGGTCGCACCATAAAGTCTTGAATTGTTCATGTTCATTGTCTATACTGTCAATCGTTGATTCTTTGAACCGGTTAAACCCCCACATTAAACGTTGACACAAAATTTCAATATACAATAAACAAATATCACGAATTACTTGTTTAAAACTTGTAGTTGAGAATCGTAATTAAAAAGTCTTAAATTCATTTCATTTTGGGCTCTCTTCTAACCTCTACACCAGGGTCGGGCACCAAATACTAAGCTTGGAGCCCAACAAAAAATAAAAACCCTTAAAGTAATGAACCAGAATCATGAACTATGAATATGCGAGCAAAGTAACATAAAAAAGGAAAGTCTACAGCATCGGCATGTGTACGTTTTGTTATTGTACTTCATAGCGGAAGATTTTTCTACTCGAAAACTAAGGTTTAGTTTTCTGGCATTCTGACAACCCCATTTTAGTACTCTTGAACTATATTTATTTATTTATAAGTTAACAGTTTATAAGTTATACAGAAGCAAGCTCCACTGTAGAGCTGGTGGGAATCGTGGTCATTCGTGTTGTTGGGTTCGCCTGCAAGCACCAGTCGTGGCATGACCTGACCTTCCCTCTTACAACTCTCGCATTGACCTTAAACCACTCGCCTGGCATGCGATACACTCGTTCATAGTAGTTTTTCTCCCTATTTTCCCACCGCTGATGAAAGTTCATTCATGGAAAACGAAATGCGTGACGTCACCCGATTGGGAGGCGGCGTGCAATTTGAGTTGCTTTTACGACTTGTTGTCATTTGCTGTTAAATGATGAAAATTTTCCCGGGGAAACTTTATCTGGTGCCGTCTGGCTTGGCTCTTAAGCTCAGAGATTAGACGCAAGGGTAAACGAATTTTGTGAAATTATGTTCGCAGAAGTCACTATCTATTTTTCTACAGAAATTGATAAGTACTCAAATGGATAAAGTAAGTAAAAACTAGAAAGCAATAGCCGCTAATCACGAAGCTTTAGTTTGTTTTGTCGCATCGTGTCAGGTGCTTAAACCACGGATCACCAAATGTGGCCCCTTTTGTTGTTTGTGTGGCCCGGAGATTACTCTTAAATCACTATAATTATCAATTAATTTTAATTGAAATTTAAACGAACATTAAATCATAGTTCTATAGCAACCAGCTTTGTTGGGCATGGCTCGGGTTTTGTATTGTTCAGCAATTTACAAGCAGCGTAAGAGTTATACATACATTTTACATGCTAGCACCCTCTGGCGACATGAGTACGTTGGCATCAAGGCACCCGAAGCACCCTGTTTAAGTAGCCGAAATGCACAAGAATTTGAAATTAATTTTAAAATGAATCTAAATATATCTATGTGTGTATATACTATAAGTTATATACGTTATAATAGTTATATAAGTTATTAATTATTATTTTTATTTAAAATAATGATAAATATCAGCTCACATATATGTGAATATTCACATATACATACATATATATTTTTCCTTTCTCTGAAATATTTTCTATACGAAAAAATTAAAATAATCTTACAACGCACTCACTCTTTATATTAATATTTTATAAATGTTATTATATAGGTTGTTATATAGGTTGTTATATAGGTTGTTATAATTAAAATTATAATTTATAAGGTTGTGTATTTGGCTTATTAATTTGTATTTATTTATTATTTATCAGTATATTATTTATTTTTTACTTCTTAACCTATTTAAAAATACTTAATTCATAAAGTTAAGTTCTTTACCATCGAATACTGAGAAAAACAGCTGTATCATGCCTTAACATTAGTTATTATCGAGAACGATTAAAAAATCCTAAATCTAACTAAATAAGAAACCAATTCGCAAGCTAATTGGTTATTAACATATAATTGCATAATATTCTTATCCCGATAAGGCCTCAGGCATTCTAGAAGCACTTCAACTAAGTGACTTAACATATTCCCATTGTTAATCAACTGCAATTCCTAAAGAAATTAAAAAAAAAATCATTAACAGGCCGTATTAAGTTACGAGAAGGGAGAACAGGCAAAACGGAAGTAAATTTCATTATTTTGATTTGCAACGAGATCAATCTTTTGCTCAGTCATCGTCGGCGTCACTACGACTGCGATGATGATGACGATGATGATGATGATGAGCAAGCTGGCATCGGCGCAGCCGCAGCCGACCGTTAACACCCATGGCAGAGTCCTTTAGAGTCCTTTTTTAGAGAGAGAGAGCTGAATTAGAAGAGGAAACTCCCCGCGTAAACCCCAAAATCGCAACCCTATACGAGGATATAACTCCACTATTAAGCAGAGGACTCACGCTGCTGTCAGACGATGATTGCGATTGCGATGATGATGCTGCATTGTGTGTGCCCCTCCGACTCCGACTCCGATTCCCGGCAAGGATAACGAACTCTACGAGAGTCCGGGGATCGAAACCCTCACTCAGACTCAGTCTACCCTTTTCACGGCATTGAATTTCCCCTTTTTTCATTTTTTAGGCCGCCGTCTCGCATTTGTTTTTGTTTTGTCCTCGGCGGAGATTTTTTTTAACAGCGGGTTGAACGGTTTTTGATTTTTTTCGCGCAGCTGCTTTCGGGGTTTTACGGTTTTGTGAATTACTTTGTAAGTTGATCGCCACTTGATGTGGGAAAACCACTCCAGTTTCGACTTCTCCAAGCCACGAGCGGAGCGTAGGTGTTGGAGATCAATGAGGGCCAGAAATTAGCTTTCTTCGGCTGCCAGAAAGTCGGGAAAGTCCAAAATCTGAGGCAGCTCGTTCCCATCAATCTATCACTCCTCAACCCCCTTTTTTTTCGGTGTTCAGAAAACCGTAAGTAATTGCCGGGATATGCGTGCAAATATTTTCTATTTTTGCCCTAAAAAACCCTACAGTTTTTGCCTAGGAAAAAAATATAGCTAACCCTCCCCTCGTTTGTAATTAAAAAAGCAACAATAAAAAAAGGAATAGAAGAGAGGTTCTCGGGTTCACTGTGCAAAAAGGCTAGATGAGGAGCGTGATTGTGCAATGATCGGGAAAGGAAATCTGAACTTTAATGCACTCTCTCCTCCTCCCTCTCGGAGCCAGATAGAAAAATTGTTTGATTAGGTGTGCGAGGAGGATGTGTGATCAATCCTAGGTCCTAGACTGATCTTAAGGAGTCCATGCAAACTAGGGGTTGGCTCTCGGCTCTCTGATCTGCTCCCAATTCATTTGTCCCTCCTTCAAAGTCTCAAATTAGTTGCGCATCTTGCGTACATTTGTCCGAGTTCCGGCCTTGTCCTCTTTTTATTTTTTTGTTTTTTAAGGTTGACAAAGGAAGAAGGGACGACAAAATGCTGTAAAAAATCCTACGGTTCTTAACAAGGCGCCTTTGCGAGGGGAGGAAGATCGCCGGTTCTTGTTACCTGGTCCCTGATATTTTCCCAGATACAGTATTTCTTGCAGTTCATTCACCTCGCAGGCCAAGAGATCATGACAAACGATGGGATAGGAGTTCCATCAGCATCAAGGATTACGTTCCGTCTGTCGGATCAGTGAGAAAAGTGTTCCTTTTAGATGATTATAGAAGGGGTTAAGGGACCTAAGCTGTTAAAATGGATTGTCCATAGGACAGTGACTGAATTAATTCGTTTTGGCATAAGACAGTATGCTAGAGGGTAAGACTGAACACAATATTAGATGGGTTTATTAAATCCGTATATGTATAAGTAATATTAGCTAAAATATCACCCACTTTCTTACTCAAATAATTTTAAAAACTTCGGGATATTTTAGCATTTAAAAAGTTTAAAAAATGAACACAAATATTCCCTAAGCTATGTAATACTTCTAAATCTGATTCTGCTTATATATACATATGATTATTATATACATATGATTATTATATACATATTATTATATTATACATTAATATTTCTACATTACTACAATAAGAATTTTAATTTATACAAATAAATTAAGTCTTAACTATAATCTTAAAGCATATTTAATTTGTGCAAGCAAGGGTTTATCTGCAGCTTGTTTAAAAACAAAGTGCACATTAAATTCTTTGTAAGTCATGAGTTTCGTCGGCAAAAGGTAATAGTAATAGTAAAAATATAAGTACTTTATTTACAATCATACAATATATATTGTATGATTGTAAATAAAGTACTTATTAAAATCACTCTTCTTAGTTACTTCTATTACTTGAATGTAAATAATACTTATTTACAAAGCCTGTATGGCTTTATTTGACTTTGTTTTCTTAATTTTAAATACATCAATTCATCTAATTCTTATAATTAAAGTATTATTGTTTCTGTTCCTATTGTCCTGGCTTCTAGAAAATAAAAAACTTTCAACTTTTGAATAAACTTTAAAGTCCCTCTAAATTGGCTTTGTATATATCACATTTCAGCAACTGATCGTTGTGATTCCATATTCCATACCTTTTTCATGTCTAATTTTATTTAAATTAATTCCATGTCCCTAGGAGAACCCCCTCTCATATAGTTGAATGATTTTAAATAACAAAATGCAAAGCGACCAGCGGCGGAGTCTTAAAAAAATAGAATCTTTGACAGACAGGCATAGGATCAAACAAAAAGCAAGGAACTCCAGACCAAATGTCCTTTGCCAATAAAGAGAGAGAGAGGTAACAGCCAGGAGTCCGGGAAACACACAAAAAAAGCGCGCCAAACGCAGATTTCTCCATAAAAAAACATGCGAAACAATGGACAGGAACGAGACGGAGGAGATCGGAGGAGATCGGAGGAGCGCGGATCAGAAATCCGAGTGTTGGCTGTCTGGGATTATTGGGCAAGGCCAACTTCATGATGACGCAAGCGCGATCATGAGGATTGGGATAATGATGATAATGATAATGCGAGCCTGTGTGTTTGCACAATTTGCAGGCACACACACCACACTCGCACACACACGACAATCGGAACAATAGGGAGAGAGACTGAAGGCAAAGGCAACCCGTTTTTTAAGGGTTCCCGGACCAAACAGCCCGCCAAGGGGATGAACATCATCCTCATCCTCTTCCGCCTGCCCTGCTGCCAAGCCAAATTACGTTTCACCCCTTTGTAAAACTCTAAAAAAATATAAAAAAGAGGCGAGAGCGATCGCTTTGCTTTTCGCTTTTTTCGCAGCAGCCGCCGCCGGCCACGGAAATTTTAAAAAATTATTTTCGGCGCATTTGGACGGGGAATTAGTCGTGGAAAGTGCGTGGCCGGATAAGCAGCATCGCTCCGAGAACAAAATTTCTTCTAAACTCTTCAAAGTTCCTTTAGTTTTTTAAACCAAGAAAAAGATTTCCTTACGCTTTTTAATTCAAGAAAAATAAAAAGATTTCCTTAAGTTTTTTGACCAAGAAGGATTCGGTAAACTGTGTTAAGATTTGTTTTTCAATACTTCAAGACTCTCGTGAATTAGTAAACACAAAAACAACACATTTTCTTTTTAACGTACTATTTTAGGAAATTAATTAAACAATCCTTCGGACTTAAAAAACACATCATAATTAAATTAACATTTTCGGAAGGACAATAAATATTCTGAACATTTTCTAAAGATTTGTTTTGTTAATACAAAAATCAAATGTAATAATTAAAGCCATTTTGTTTTGGAAATTCTATTCTTAAATACTCTCTAATAATATTTCTCCATTTTAATTAATGATCAAAGACAATGTAAAACAAAAGGAAAATCAATTTAAATCAATTACAAAGATTAAAAATACCATTAAAATTCCACTTAAAAATTAAAAAAAAAATCATGTATAGTTCTAGGGAAAATATAAAAAAAAATTTTAAAGTGCGCGGCAAAATGAAATGCAAAATAAATATGGCTTAAAACCGATGAAAAGCACGTGGTCCTGGTGAATATTTTCGATTTTGCGCATTTGAAACTTTAAAATGTGAAAAGAGAGAGGAGAGAGGAGAGAGAGAGAGCGAAAGCGAAGCAAAAACCCAAAGCAGATGCCGCGTGGAGAGCAAAAAAGTGTGAAAAACGCCGACAAAATAAAATAGCACAAGGAAACTCATGAAAATCAAGCTCGCATTTAATTCTGGGCCCCACATATCATTTGTTTCAAACAAAACGCCCAAAAGTTGCACAAAAATTCAACAAAATTGTTAAAAACAAAATTGAGAAAGAAAAACAAGAGAAAAGTTTACCAAAACCTAAAACAAAATTTACTTAAGGCAAATATTGGTGAATCATTTCATTTTTGGTAAGCTTTTTCGGACACTAAAATTGGCAAAAACCCGAAACCCATTGGATTATAAAAACCTTGTGAATTTGTTTAAACAAACTCCAGCTATGCAAGTGCAAATAGTTTTAAAATTCTGTTCAAAACTAAGGCTTTTTACTATGTGTGTGTGCGTGTAGAGACAGCAGACACTTTTTCAAAGATGGCCGCTGGGAGTGAGAGCCAGGCGGTGGCGGTAGCGGGGGGTAGTTCGAGCCAGGGGGTGGAGGGGGCTGTTGCTCTTTTTCTTTTGCGAAATAAACCTAATTAAATGGAATTGCTTACTATTTTAAGAGCATACTTTACTAGACATATATATTTTAGTTTTTATACATTTTCTTGTATTATTTATTCATTTTTTGCTGACATCCTTCCTTGCTTTCCGAAATAAATTTGGAAACTAAAAGCCGGCGACTTTAAATTAATAAATTCTAATTTTTTAAATAGAGCAAAAAGTATATTTATAATCAAGTATAACCACAAATGAAAATTGTTTAGAAATAAATCTATTATCCGAATTAATAAATTGCCACAAAATTTGTTGTGAATTCGAAATCAAATAAATTGGTGTACAAAAGTATGCTACAATATTACACTTCTTTATTTTTTATAACTAATTTATAATCTTAAAAAAACATTAAATACTCTTGGAAACCTTATCAATCGATTTAAAGCCTATAACGAACTCTATGAAACCGATACCTCATTTTAAAATTTCTTGTTTGTTTTTCATACTATCAAAATGTATTACAAAGTAAAATATTTAAAATATTTCAATATTTGACATATTTATTATGTAAATATGTACATTTTAAATTTAAACATTTAACCACATATGTGATTTATGTTCTAAAGAAAGAATAATAAATTGTTTCAAACTGGCTGCTTGGGAATACCCTTTTTAAGTTATCTAACCTTTCTTGCAATAGCCTAAACTACAAAATCACTTTTAATGTTCTCTTTAATTCAATAAAAGAACAACCAAAGAAACATTAAAAAAGCTGGATATTTATAAATACAAATAAATGTGTAGCAATTCCATTTATGTAGGATTATTTTTTTTTTTTAATGGGAACAAAGGAGAGAATAGAGGTTCCTGAATCATAAGTAATTTGTATCTTTAACAGATTTTTTGACCTCTAAAAAATTACGGTTTTTACATCATTGCAGGGAGCATTATATATTTATAATCTATGAGGCATATAATTATATCTGTAGAGTAGATAGTTTCCTTGAGATTTCCATATTTTAAAAATGAACTATCGGTCTATAGTGTCTGTATAGATGCCATGCGACTAGATAGACTTGAAACTTTTATAAATTCTTTAATAATCTTAATAATTTCAAATATTCTCGATTTATAGAGGCTAGTTTTTTGTGTATATCAAACATAAATCTTCTATACGAAATCATTATATTTGTCCTTATGGTTTTTATATTATGAATATATTGAATGGACCATCTAACAATACTAAACGTTCCTAAATGAAAAGAAACGCAAAGATTTAATTAACACCGAATAACTCAACAAAAATTGTTTAATTGATGAGAAAAATTAGTTTCTTGAAATGTTTTTGAGGTCAAATTTTTACAAATGTTGCAGTAACTTGTACTATTCGAATAACAAATCGTTTTCAAATGCACAGACGCCATTTTGGGCCACCAAAAATGAAAACAATGAATAAACCCAGAACCCACCCCTAGCGATAGTGGCAAGTAGATCGGCGGAAAAGGCCGGACAGGGCAACCCGTCGACTGACTGACTGACCATGCCAGGCCACAGAACACAACAACCCCCAGGAATGGTATGATATATGTAGAATATCCAACCACCAACCATCGCTACCAGAACTGAACAAAAATCGCGAGGAGTGGTCAGCCGGAATGAATTATACCGAAAAGCAACAATAACACTTTAGTGGTAGTCAGTCAGGGAAAAGGAGGGTAATTGCTGTGTTGTGCTCTGTTGTGTGTGTGTGCAAAGACCTTGTGCTGGTCAGTAAAGGTAGAAAACTAAACTGGCCAATGGCCAAGGGGTATGGGTACAAAATGGCAAAGTTGAAGAATCGTCAAACACAGAAAACAATATGCAGCTAAGTGCAAAATAGTGCTTGGGAAGACCATTTGAATATGTAAATGATTTCAGAGTGGGAGGATTGAACTATAAATACGCCTGAGAGCTCACGATTTTAATGGATATTAATGATCGTCGCACTTCCAATTATTATCTCAATTACCGACCATAGAAAAGACGGCCCTCAAATCATTACTAAAAGAAAATACCGAAAAATCGCATGCTTTCGTATTTTTTAATAGGATCAACATTTGAATCCTGGGAAGTAAAAATCACAAGTCTTATGTATTTAAAGCGACAGACAAAATCATTTAAGTATTTCAACTCTTGATCAGCATCAGCAGACTTCTTATTTTTATTTATTGATCCTTTACATTAAGGCTAAAAAGTTTATAGATGGGATTACTAAAATCATTAGCAGCCATGGGAACAATATCAATTGTTTTAGATAATATTCTGACTTTTATTTTTTAAATTGTTCAAATTTCTCCATGTAAAAAACTGGATTAATTAAATTTGATGAAGTTCAATGTACTTACATATCGTGGTTTTCTTAATTTAATGAAGTTTAGTAAAAACCGGATATTATGCCCTTCTGCTGCTGATTACCTGCATAGATACACCACCAACTTTCTTTAACATATAGCTTCGAATCCACAAAAGTAAGGCCTTAATATTTATTATCGTGAGTTCTCTAAATTAATTATTTCCAAGAATCGATTGAAATGCATCTTGATTTAAAAAAATCAAAAAAAGAGTTCTACTACTGCAAGTATTCGAGAGATTTTATAACAAAACGCTATCTCTACTCGCTTTTGTTCGGTGTAGAGATAGTCGAATTATATCCTAGTAAAGCCGGGGCAAATTAGGTATTTTTCTGAAATGAATATTTATCTATATACCTTTATAATAACCTCAAAAAAAAACGTTACCTTTTCTGCATTAAATTACCTTTATAATAACCTCAACCTGTTCTACATTAAATTACCTTATCATATCTTGAAATATTCAGTGCACACACTCGCTTAAAAGTATCATGATTGCTGTATTAAATTACAGATCCGCACATCATCTGCATACTCTAAATTAATTTCATATTCAAATTTATATTTGTACCTTCAGGATATTCAAAAATAACCGATAAATACTAAATGGAGTTTACAAACTTTTCCATTTATAAATCCCGAAAATTCCCCACTGATGCGAGGTTTGGCTCCGATTTAATTAAGAGTGTCCGTCACACGTGCGTTACACCTGAACCTTGGCCCGAAGCACTGTCCCCCTTAAATGTACCCTCCCAGCCCATCATCGAGGACGACCCCTGCCCTTTTTCTCGTCACTACTGCCAGCGATCAAAATGAAGGCATGGAAATGCATTTTCCATGTTAGCTGCTATTCAAATGGCTTAATTGTAGCATTAAATATGCAGAAAAGTAGGCAAAAAGAGCGGAAATTATGTGCTGGTGGCGGGCAGTGAAGGTAAAATCTGGTGGGAAGTTCTCCTCGCTGACCAAATTGATCTCTGGCAAGTGTGGAAATATTCCGAATCAACAGACATTATTTCGCTTGACAGTTTTTACCGGCAACCCCCCGGTTATCCCCCCGCCCGCTGTCAAAGTGACACCTGACTTGCCGCACACACTCAGGCCGTCTCCATATATCCCTTCTCTTGCGTAACAATATCCACGAAAAGGTTGAAAGTCGAAGTCAGGCAGGCAAAAAGCCACAAGTCCTCCGTAGGCCCGTCGTTCCCGGATTTGAATGAATTTTCTCTCTTATTTTTTGCCCGATTTAATTGACGAGTGCTGCTGGCCAGGATGTGTCAAGTGCGGCGGGGGAGGCGGTGGAGATGGATATAGCCAAGGAATATCCTTAATAGAATTTCCATTTATGCCCATTAGTCCTTGGTACTCACTCGGCGCTCTTTGCCGAGTATAAAACGTAAATTATGGCATTTCAATTTTTGTGAGGATTGATGGTTTTCCATTTATATTAAACTAGCAAGCTCAAAGTTTTGTTCTCTGTAAGAATAATAAGCCTTGAGGGAACTATAATATATAACTTTGGTCTGATGTTAATATACTTCAGGTTGGATTAAAATCAAATGACCATAGCTCTATAAATGGCATAACTTGCACACTAATTTATTAAGACATCTAAATATACAAAATATGATCAAAAATTTAAAAAAGTGTATCGTTTCCGATCTGATACTGACTGAATTTACTAATCTTAACTAAATTGTTTCTTCAAAAAGGTGTATCTTCTTAAAATTAAATATTACCAAGCGTTCCAGTATAAATTCTTTAAATAATAATCAAATAAACTAACTTGAACTTACATGTAACCTTTCAATTGACTTATAACAAACTCAATTTAACAATACAACAACCCCTTAATGAAATACTGACTGAATTTACTAATCTAAATTAAATAACAATTCAAAAAGGGGGAATATTCTAAAAGATATATATTAACAACCAATGCAATATAAATTCTTTAAATTATAATCAAATAAACTAACCTAAACCTACATGTAACCTTTCAATTAGCTTATAACAAACTCAATTTAATAATACAAACATCCTTTCTTTTCGGTACCTAATTCAACGTTAAACTTCCGTAAAACACTAATCGAACTCCGGGTCTTTCTGAACACCTAATATTCAAGAACTTATAGAAGATTACATTAACAAATCCTTACCTATACTCACAACCTTGCCTCATAGTCCTAACTTTGCTGGAATCTTTGCTCACAATACCAATTAGCCAAAATAACAAAATTTCGAACCGAAAACTGTCTGAATTAAACTTGAAAAAAAGTTGAAAAGGTAACCAAAAAAAAAGGTAAACAAGAATTTTGCTGCAAATCAATTAGAGGGAATTTCAGCAGGAAAGTTGCAGGTTAAATTGTTGAAAATCAGTCGAGTTTTCCCCGAGATCCATCAATGCATCCCTCCGATGGAAGCCAACCACTTGGCCCGGAATTTCAAATGGCTGAGAGTCTTGGCTGGCTGTCAGTTTGGGTTTCAGTTCGTGTTGTGCTGCTGTTTCTGTTCTGTGACTTTTTAACCTAATGAATAATAAATTGGCCCAATTGTCACGCAAAAACAATGCCGCGGAAAATAGATGGATAAGGGTTTCTGGGCATAAGCCCCGCAGAGGAGATGATGTCAGGTCGGTCGTCTGTTAAGTTTCCTTTTCTCGAATTGTAGACACATTTTCCCTGTTGTTTCTTTCTGGTGGAGGCAAGTGTCGCCTTCGATAGACTTTGGCATTTGTTACAGAGCCTTGCATTCACCTGGGAAATCGTGGCAGGCATCTTGCAATGATTAGCACCTGCTGCCTTTCCACCGATTCCGATTCCCCTTTGGTGGGCGCCCACTTGCACCTCCCCGGGCCAAGTCAAAAAGTAATTAGCATATTGAAATGTTTGTGAAGGCCTCGCTGCCTCCCGAAACAACTCGTTGAATAATTTAGACAGCATATTTGATGCACTTGCAATCGCTGCACTTCCCACTTCTTTGCCGTGTTGCGTGTTGCATGTTGGCTTCAATATTTAATTGCGAAAAATCTATTGGCCGCGCAAAGGGGGTTAGGTTAAGTTGGGCGGCTATGGCCATCTCTCCCGGTATCTATCTGGCCCTCTCGGCCTCACTTAAAAGCGTGTCAACAGCTTGTCAATCACAATTTGGCAAATAAAATGTAAATGTCACAGAGAGCTCGTGGAAATTTAGTTTGCAAATGTGTTGATTGTGTTTTAAGTTTGTGGTTGTTCGCGAATAATTGAAAGGCGGATGGTTAAGTAGATTGATGTGGGATATTCTCTAAGGAATCTAACCCATCTAACCGATAAAAGGCTTAAGAAAGAATAACAAATATTCAGTAAATGGATGAACTTCTTGCTGACTAGAGGTCTAGTCGGCGGATTTAATATATATATATACCAAAAAACACACAAAGATCTTATCCGAGGAGAAGCAACTTTTTATATATGTATCATGTATCAGTTCACCCAAAAAAACCTCATCAGTACTGATTTTACAGATCATCATCTTTCATCACTTGCGCTGCTGAATTCGTACTTGGGAATTATAGGTCCAATGCTTGCCACAACATACGTAATAAATGGTGTGATTTTGTACTATATGTTCCGCTAAGAAGTCCTATTCCGAATTCCCAGTAACGTTCAGAAATGAAAAATATATATACTTGTAAAACATAATTTTTCTAATTAAATTTAAAAACCTTACGCATTCTAATGACTGATATTGTCTAGAAATAATCAAAGATCCTTGTGTTTTTTCCGGTTTAAAGTCGAGTTTCCTATAATAAATACATTCAGCTAAAGGCTTAATCTAATTTAAAATACCTTGGACATTTTTGTACAAAATTTCTGCTACTTTTTAAAATACATTCCTTATTTAAACTCGGATTAAAAACTTATTTATTAATTACAGTCTCCATAATTTAAAGAATTCAATTTATATTTAACCAGCAGAATAGCCTTTATAAACTAATAATTATGTTAGTTATACATGATATATTAGGCTGCTTCTCTTGATGACATTTGAGTTTCTCTTCCTAGCTCCTACATATATCGGTCAGAGAGTTAATTAAAATGCACTTAATAAAAAACCTTTTAATCAATTAAAAGCTGAGGCATTATTGCTAACTTTAATCAGTTTATAATTGTTTAAAATTTTTTGTTTTGCCTTGCCTTTTAGGGGCGGTCCAACTATTTATAATAAACAAAAATCAAATAACTATAAGTACAAATTCAAAATCTGACATAATTTACGCTTGCGCATAATCGAAAGGAAATGTGCCGAGGCAACAATAATCGTCCTGACGCCGCGCTCATTGGTCGCCTGCCAACAGGATAACGAACAAAAGCCGAGCGCCTGTCGTTTGCATAACACGCATACGCCGCATAGGCTTAAAGGATAAGAGCCGCCGACAACGAGGGATGTTGCTTCCTGGTCTGGCTTCCCTCGGCTCGCGAAAGCACTTCGTTGCATGTCCTGAACTCGTGCGTTCGTGTGACTTGGCAGGCTGCTTGCCAGGATCACAAGGATACAACGTCAGCGGCTGAAAAACCATATTGCAGTTCCGGTGCGGCTCTCACACCGTGCAGACGTGTTGGCCTGCCTTAAGTAAATTAAATAAATCCCACAACTTGTGTGCTAACCTCAAAAGTGTTACAATCCTTTGGCTGAATTTCTGGTTTTATATAAGAGCTCCTGAGAATGGACACTTATATAATTTTGATTGTTGCTCAGAAAGCCCTTTACTAATTAACAGCTGGCTTTCGAGCAATAATTGAAACCAAATAAGTGATCCTGGCATCTATTAAAGTGTGATCTTATTGTTAATGGTAAGTGTATCTTTTAAATTACCTTTAATTACTTATATAAGTTAAATAATTAAGATAAAGTTAAAGATAAAAATAAGTTAAGTTAATTAGATACCAAAAATGTAGCAGTAATGTCCAGAAAAACTCTTCTTAGCCTAATAGTAATTATTAAAGTAAAAATATAATTCTTTGTCAGTATTTTATTTTATTTCGTGATAGTATTTATATATTTTATTTTATATATTTATTTATATATATATCATTTTTTATAGGGAAATTGCTATAAACAATACATATTTTACAAGGTTTTGAAAATATGCAATGAAATATTTAATAACACAAATGAATTTGGTTTCTTTGTAAAGTTAAATATTGTGTAGCCTACTTTAAGGGAGCGTTTCAATTGATTTTAAATTCGCATCCATTTTTGAGTCATACCTATATTTGTAAATATCATATAATTTTTTGGGATTTTACTTTTAATGCATAATGTATTTATTTATTATATTATATTTTATAAAAATAAACTATTTTCCTTTTAATAATGTCTAATCAAAAGTACAATTTCATTTATTATGTCATATTTCAATACTATTAATATTACTATTACTTTTTAATGTATCATTTTAAAGATTCGTCTGAGCATTAATAAACCAATACTTAATATATGTAGATTCTTAACCTTATTATGTTGTACCTCATTTTAATAAATGATATCAAGTCCTCAAAATCATAGAGATAACAGAATCTAAACAAATTTTCTTCTGTTGGTTCATTGATTTTTAACCTTATTCTGTTGTACCTTAATTTAATAAATGGTATCAAGTCCTCAAAATCATACAGATATCGGAATCTAAAAAAAGTTTCTTCGGTTGGTTCATTGTGCCCCGAAAAAACATTTCCTATCGCTCTGAATCCGCCCGCATTGACAACAACCCAAGACGACTTCCCCCTTGCAATTAGTCACCAGAAACCAGAGCGTCGTTGAACTTTGTTCAACTAAAAACAATTGTCAAACACAAAAAGTACCCATAAAAGTACCCACGAATCGAGGCGACCTTCACATTGAATGCGTCTAAGAGTCGACGAGTGTCAATGCACCTGCTGACAAACGAGTTTCGAGTTTTGTTATTATTATTTATATTCGGAATTGGTATAGCCTGTCAACGACAGACAATGGCCAAAGCGATAGGTTTTTATAGCCAATTTGCTTTGTGAATTAGCATTTAGTGCGAAACTGCCGCGATCAGTGAACTCCACGGGGATGGGATCTGGTTTTCGCTTTAAGGAACCAAAGTCAAGAACTATAAACTATTATTCAAGCTTGTTTTTCGCTGATCTACTGAACTGATTTGTCTGCTCTGAATACAAACGGCTGAATTCTAGCAGACAATGAATTATTTATGCTTAACTTTCAGTTTCAATTCCTTATTTATGCACCTTCATAATTATTTACATAAAAGCCAGCTAGGCTGCACTTCCACCTGCATTTATTTGAGGGACTCCAAACGACCTCACCATTTGTATTGGGTGTGTGTTAGCCACGATTGTCGTAATTTTAAGGGCAATGTTAATGTCATTACATTGATTGTCGTGACATTGAATTTCAATTATTAGTTGGTGGCTCCAATCGCAATTCACATGCACCGCGGACATCCCCATTTGCATAATAAAAGCCAGCCCAATGATTAGACCAAGTCCAAGCCAGTGATGGAAATATGACGTTAAAGGTTATTTTACAATGCGAACACCTAATTATGCACCAATGCAGGCAATGACAATGCTATAATGATTACACGAGAAGTTGGGAAGATTTCAGGGTAGTTAATGAATTTGGATTTTGAGTATAAGATAAAATAAGACAAATATAATAATATATTTTGTTATATAAAGAAACTAACTAGGAAAATAAATTAGTTCCTGCAGTCTCAAGGTCTAGCTGGACCAAAGATATTAAAACTCGAATTTAAGCAGCTGTTTCTAGACAGAGCCTGTTGGGAATTATAGCGTCAACGCCAGCGCTGATTCTTTTGCCGTTCTTTATCATAATATTATAGATTTAGTATATTAAATAGAACCTACTCCATAAACTGGGACATATATATTTTCATCAAAGTTCTCAAATTATGGTCAAAACTCTAAGACTTAAAAAAAATAAGAAATAAGCTTAGGGTCTTAACAATCGAACCAGCCCTTTTCTTTAACAACTCAATAATCATTATGCAATTATTGCATACCAGATATTAAGCAAGCAGTTTAACGATCTATATAATATAATAATATTATCCCCGTGTGAGTCAAAAAACTTCGCCATAAACTCATTCATCTTACAACAATCTCAATAACGCCTTAAGTACGTGTTTATTAATTGCATAAATAAGATACCCAAAATGCGGACAATGGGGCAATAAACTGGGCCTGCTACCACAATTCAGCATAAATATTGTCACACCTTTTGTATCGTACACTATATTCAATGTCATGAACTTCGTGTTGGGTCATAAAACGCTGAAACATATACTACTTTATTTTCGGCACTTTGTTTACTCTTCGGGTTTTGTTTTCGTTTTTTTTGGAGCTCCTTAACCAGCAATTGAAATGCCAAAACGTGTGCACATGGCACCCACACACTCTACGCATAGAGGGGAAGCGATGAGACAGGTAGTGCAACGCCGAAAAAAGCTCGGAGCTTGGAGGCAACAGGTGCCATTAAGCCATATAGCGCACATGCCCGACTTCCGTCTGTTATCAGGCGCCAAGAGAGCAACAATGGCAGAGAGCAAAAGCAGAGCTTTCCGGCTAATCCCCGCATAGAACAGCGGACGAAAACAAAAATAAGTCATTGGGAACTGAGGCGCCGCTTAGAGACACCTACCTATATATAAAATAATTGGCTCACAGAATATTTGCGGCAGTCCGTTAAATAGTTCCGTGCTTAACGGGTTTTGTTGGTGCTCAGAACACTCGATAATTTGTGTGCAAAGAAAATGTTTAAACTCATATTTGTCGCCGTACTTCTGTGCTTAGTGAGATGCGGACAGGCCCAAATTGCTTGTGAGTTGACAGGAGCAGTGTGTTTAAATTAATAAGTGTTCTTATGATGAGATCTTATAGATAGTATCAATACAAAATTCCATGCGAAAAGATCTAAGAATTAAGAGTGGATTCCCCAAAACAAATTAATTTATAATGCCATACGATTTGTATAGAATTATCCAGTGTCCTTACTCCTATTTATAGAAGGTTAATTATATCCAGATTGTGTTTAAATTGCCTTTCCAACTTTGTTATGTGAATAGAAAATACGAAATCTAAATGATTGTGTCCTTAAGTTAGTGGAAATATGTTTTCCTTTATGGTTCTATATAAGATTTTATCATTTATAGTTTGATAAGCCTTTCCAAACTTACCTGAGTAATTATCCCATTCACTCCCATGCTCTCCTAGTTACCAATCAGCCTTGCACAGTGAGAAATCCCAAGATCGTGGGCGGTAGTGAGGCAGAACGCAATGAAATGCCCTTTATGGTCAGTCTAATGCGCCGTGGTGGCCACTTCTGTGGCGGCACAATTATCTCCGAGCGGTGGATCCTTACGGCGGGCCACTGCATCTGCAATGGACTGCAGCAGTTTATGAAACCCACTCAAATCCAGGGAATTGTGGGCCTGCACAGCATCAAAGAGTATCTCAATGGAATCGGCAACGGGCCGGATGCGTTGAGGGTGGACTTTAAGAATATCGTGCCCCATCCGAAATATGACTGTAATGATGTTAAGCATGATATAGGTACGTATCATAAAAAGAATTTAGCGATTTTTCTTTAACTACAACTTCTGGAGGTGGGATCTTTGTTTAAATAAAATCAAAATACTTCCATTGGTATCTTTGCACCTATTCAAGCTTAGTAAAGTATTACTTTTTTACTATTTATCTTTAGCTCTGCTGGAACTGGTGCAGCCAATCCGATTCACCGCCCATATCCAGCCCAGCTGCGTGGGATCCGACAAGGGACACCGCAGTTTGGAGCAGGAATATGGTACCGTGTCCGGTTGGGGTTGGACGCACGAGAACCAAGCGGAACACGATCGATCCGACGTTCTGCGCAAGGCCACTGTCAAGATCTGGAACAACGAGGCCTGTGAGAGATCCTACAGAGCGCTGGGCAAAAGCAACTCCATTGGAGACACCCAATTGTGTGCGGGCTATGAAAACGGTCAAATCGATTCGTGTTGGGTGAGTATCCACAGGGAGGACTAAGAATAAGTGTTATGTTTTCGATTTACTTGCATTTACAGGCGGATTCCGGTGGACCGCTTATGTCCAAGGAGCACCATCTGGTGGGCGTAGTGTCCACGGGAATTGGTTGTGCACGGCCAGGATTGCCGGGAATCTATACGCGAGTCAGTAAATACGTGTCCTGGATGCAGAATGTAGTAACGGGCGGGAAATAACTACCCGGGCGCAGATTAATCAAATATTGTGATTCAACTGTGATATTAGTTGCTCTAAGTTATGTGATTTTGTTAATAAAAGTTTATTTTACTCAAACTTACCTTTTCTTCAAAAACCGCCATTTTTAAAGATATCGATTGGTGTGGCAATCGATTCAACTGGGTTTCAATTTTGAGTATTTGGTATTGATATAGTATTTTATTTAAAGGTACCATATTAAAAGGCGACAGATTTCAAAAGTTTATGTAAACAATTTTAAGCTAATGAGTAACTAATTAGCTTCACAAGATATTTAATAACTATAGGAAAAATAACAATATTTATATTTTTTTATGTTTGGTTTGTATGGTGATTTTCGCAATGTCCCACCTGGTCACACTTAAATAAATGTTAAACAAATCTCTAAGCCATAAATGGATGAATCCGCTCTAACAAAGTAAATATATTTGGCAATAACAATTGCATTATTTAAATGAATTGTGCTTATTCAACAGCCAGGCCATTGCCGAGCTGATGCTCGAGATCGAAGGCCAGAAAACCGCATTCAATAGCCACAAGCAACGCGAACGCAAAGTGAATCCTTTGGGCAAAACCAATAAACGCTTTTTGGGCCGCACCATCAACACAGTTATTCGTCATAATAGGCGTGAGAAGGAGCGGACACAGGCGAATTGCCGGCAGAAACTGCAGGATCTTGATGACCTACACGAGAGGAGGAAGTCCAACTACTTTTATAACAAAGATGCCAACAGGAATTCGGACAGAAGCCGGAGCAGAAGCCTCAGTTCCAGCAGAAGTCGAAGCCGACGTCGCAGTTCCAGTAGAAGCCGCAGCCGACGTCGAGGTTCCAGTAGAAGTCGCAGCCGTCGACGTGTGAAAAAGTCCAAAATGCGACGCATCAGAAAGAGGAGCAGCAGCCGGAGCAACGAAAGTCCTAGTCGCAGCCGCAATCGTTCCCATCGAAGGAAGAAGGACAAAAAAAAGGCCAGAAAACAGAGAAAGTCACTTCACAGGAGCAAGCGCCGTAGCAGCAGCAGCAATTGTGATTCCATCGGCATTACTCCACCCTCGAAATTGTACATGCAACATTCCACGCGAATGGCATTGGCCGTAGCCATGGCCTATGGGCAGGTCCTAAACGAAAATTGCCAAAATGATGTATCCAAAGATCGTGGGTCTTCGCCCATGAGCGATATAGTCAGAGAACTGATGTCAGATGAAGAGCAAGAAAAACCGGATCGAATCGAAGCCTTCTCCATATCATCAAACGATGAAGCAAAGAATGTGCTTACCATCGATGTAAGCTCGAACTCCGAGTCCGAAAACGATTCCTCAACGGATAGTTCGGATACAGAATCCGACGCCGCTTTCAGCGCTAGCAGCTGCATAGCCGTGGATCAAACGGAGTTGGATAACAATAATAGTGATATAGAAATAATCGAATGTCATGATAAGGAGAAAAAGGTACCTGAAGCCGTTAATAGAAAGCAACAGGTGGAAGAAAATTCCGCTCTAGAATCTGTGGACCTGACTGAAGATTAATTAAGAATAATAGTTATCGTCGCACAAAAAGTTAATCACATACTTCTGTCTGTATGTTTGTATTAGTTTACTTTAAATAAATATATAATTTATATTTAAAAGTCTTGGTATTATGAAGATCAAGAAACAGACAATGTGACATTATTAATATTAACCATAAGCATGAATTTAAGCCCATATGAGTGTTTTTACAGCTTGTAAAACGATTAAACAAGAAACAACAAAGAAATTGAGATGAGAATTTAAAAATTGTGTTAATTTTGTTAACAAACGGACAGGAAAAACCATACAGGTAGGTTTTGTTTCTATCTCCATTTAATTTTTTACAAAGCTTCTATTCAAACTCAAACGCACCTTCTGTAGGGTATCACTTCAAACTGTTGCTCTCTTTGACCGATTTCTCCCACTCACACTCTCTCTCGACACCTGATAAAACAGCTGATTCTTTATTTACCATTTAATTTTCGATGGAAAACGCCAGCAAAAAGACGTCAATTGAACGCCTGCTAAAGTGAAACAATTATAATTAGTCCACAGCCACAGGATGTTCGGGAGCCTGAAGAAAAAGCTGAGTACTGCAATCCAGGAGGGATTGGTTATATCGGAGAATCTGCAGCAACAATATCGCCAGCGTGTCAGTTCCGGTAATGGAGGAAGTAGCCAAGCCAGTGGTGTTACGACCCCCACATCCCCGTCTGGAATGCCGCCGCTGAGTCTCAACGAGAGCCTGTCCTCCAGCAGGAGCAGTACTCTCTCCCTGAGCACTGCTTTCCAGCTAACTGACGGTATACCGACGCATCTGAATGTGGCGGCGGGCTGCAGTTTACTGGCCAAATATGAGGATGACTGGCAGCAGATTCATGTGGCCAACGAGGAGAACGCCGAGCAGGCCGCCGAGATTGCCACACAGATCGCCGGAGTTCAACAAAAGGCCAGTAACCAAAGCAGGGTTGTCAGGGAGCTAAACTCCAGTCTGGCGGGGATTCCCGCATTAGTTGTCCAACTGCAGGCTAGCTCGAAGGTTCTCCAATCCTTGGAGGAAATGGGCAGACAGCTGGAGGTGGAGCTGGAGAAGCTGGAGGATCTGTGCGAGGAGTGCGAGCTGCAGGAGTTCATGCTGGAGCAGCAGTTCCAGCTATCCCGCCACAAGCAAAAGAAGCTCAACGAACTAGAGCAGTACCGCCAGAAAATTGCATCGCAGCATCAATCTAAGATCCAGGATCAGGAGCAGAGGCTGCGGCAGCTGCAAAGAGAGCGGCAGGCAGTCTTCGACGATGCTTTTCGCAACGATATGGAGGAGTTCAAGCAGCACGGCCACCTGACAAGTAATTTCGAAATCGCAAATTCCCTCAAAAACCCATATTAAAAGGTATTTCTTTGTTTCCAGAAATTCAAACGACAAGCAACAAATTGGCTCTGGAGGAAGTGGTCTTGGAACCTAACGAAGTGGAAGCCAAGGACGCTCTGGAGCAGTTCCTGAACGGTTGATGGACACTTTAGGCGGTCAAAAGACTCCCATTTGTGCCTTTAAGTGCAATAATAAGCATTAATTGGTTTAAAACGCAGCCAACCTTTGTTGGGTCTGGCAACGCCACCGATGTGGCAGCGCTGCTTCTGACAGCCTCTGCGTTTTAAAAAAGAAATCGTTTTTTATTATAGCCTACTCGTTTTTATAGTATACACACTTACAAATTAGATGATCTGTACCTACATATTTTTTATGAATATATTCAAATCAGAAAAATCCGCCATGCTTTTGATTACTCGATGGTAAGTTCGCGCAGATCGGCAACTCTGGTATCACAAGAACAACAATAACCAACATCTGTGGTGATTAAAAACATCAATAAAAAAAGTTTTTTTGCACGCAGCTTACACCTGTCGCAGCTTTCGTTTCTAAACGCCCTGCCCGCCAAGTTTCCGTTTCCCTTCCTCGGCGAGCTCGAGCTTATGGGCGCAGTTGGATCCACGGTGAGGCCCAAGATCGTCGACATGTCTTCCAAGCAGGCGAAATTCGTAGAGAACACGCTGGCCAGCAACAAGGTTGTTATCTTCAGCAAAACCTACTGCCCCTACTGCACCATGGCCAAGGAGGTGAGCAATACGAAAACCTCCAAAGGTCGCACAATGAGATTAAATATTATGTGATTTTGCAGCCCTTCCGAAAGCTGAACGTGGAGGCCACCATCATAGAGTTGGACGGCAATCCAGATGGCAATGAGATCCAAGCGGTTCTGGGCGAGATCACGGGTGCCAGAACTGTTCCCCGCGTCTTCATCGATGGTAAATTCATTGGCGGCGGCACAGACATCAAGCGAATGTTCGAAACTGGAGCCTTGCAAAAGTACTTTCAGTGAATGCAATTATGCTTAAACATTGCCTGCATGCTCCTTTTCATGTACAAAGTTAGAGCACATTTTTTTAGTTAAATGTTCAAAGTCCTAAATAAATTCTTTTAAAATATATCATAGGTTCTGCTTATTAAAACTTTGAGAGCTTATGGCTCCCTTGGGAAATGAATATTGCAATTTAACAATTTGTATTTATTTCATAAGGTTGAGTAAGAAGCTGTTAGCCAGAGTTGCCTCCTTCCATTATAAGTATCAAGGCAACTCTGGCAGCGGAAAAGAAAAAAAAAACAACTTATTATTTTATTTTTTATAAATAAGTTTAGATTATTTTCTGTATTCATTTAATCATACCTAAGAAAAATAAACAGAATTAAAAGATTTTGTTTATTTGTATTAAATAAAAACCAAAGCGACATATGTATGTATGTCGATAAATCGTTCAGAACAGCTGATAAGACAGCTGTTTAATAGATATCTAAAAAGCTTATCGATTGTTTTTATGTTTGCGAATTTCCTAAGTAAATAAAATCATTCCTGAAATGTCGTATTTAGTAAGTGGAGAAGCCTCAGAATCCGATGAAGAACTGCAGGACAAGAACAAGGTAAAGTTGAGCTAATAAAAAATATATTCCTTAAATGATAAATTGGATTCTTTGGCAGATTTTCGCTGCTGAAGTTCCTGGAGAAGCTTCAGAGGAGGACGAGGACATTTATGAACAATAGCACCACGGCGTCCATTTACCGGAACAACCTGCTCCAGCGAAAACTGAGTATAATTGGACTAAATCTGAATCCTTTACTTCCGCCATTTATACGTATTTACCTACTTTTAAGTTGAAAACAACATTGCCATTTGGAGATCCCTTACCGCATTCTCCCGCAGTTTTGTGATGAATGCATCTAAGCAGCTGGTGACCACGGATCAGATGCTTATCAAATCTCAGGTTAATCTGCAATCTGCACACACATCACTGCAGCAGGCGCAAAAGAATGCCCAGGAACTGCAATTGAGGATGGCTGCCGTGATGACGAGCAGCTTTCTGCCACACATAAACAACGTCCAGAAGGCGGTCTGAGTATTCTATTCTAATTTTTTTATTTGCAGCGAAAAACGATCAAAATATAGGCTAATCTTCTGTATCCGAATTGGGCGCATAGGCCTGACTATTGGGCGATGGCTCCCGTGGGACGTAGGTGTTCTGAAAGCAACGGGAGAAGATTGTTCGCATCGTGCTGGGGCGTTCAGGTGACGGGGGTATGGTTTCATCCTCATCCGAGGGCATCTGCGGGGCCGGCCCATCGTCCGAGTTGTAGAAGCACACCTCAGTGCTGGCCGGCTCTGGAACAGGGGCCATGCTGGCCTCTAGAGCGGCATCGGCAGCTGCCAGCATTAGAGCCTCCTCCTCCGCTTCATCGCCAATCAAAACCACAGTGTCCACTTCGGCAAGGTTTCGCGGTTGTTGCACAGAAGCCTGCTGCGCTTCAGAGTGTCGGAACTGGAATAGAGGAGTTTCTAAGCTGCTCTCTAGCTGCTCTTCCTCCTGGACTCTTCGCTTTCGCTGCACTGCAGCCGGTTCCGAATTGTTGCCCTTGCGTTTGCTGGCTACACTTGGCCCGGGAGTGCTGCTCTTTCGCTTAGAGGTCGCAGCCGCCGCCGCACATCGCACATCTTCATCCTGTGCACTCAGATCCCGTTGACAGTAATCATCAGAGAAGCTCACGTCGTCCGGTGACAGGGTGGACATAATCAGCAAGCACTCAATCTCTCCATGTTTCTTAACCTTGAGAAGGAAGGGTCGTCCTGCATCATCAAACTCCAGGGTCAACGATGCATTCAGACACTCGGCAAAGAGGAGAAAGGCGCGAAACTCCTTGATGCAAAAGGTAATGATTGTTTCCTTGGTCACCTGATATTGGTCAAACTCATTGGGCTTGAGTTTCAGTTGCGTCCGCATAAACTTATCATTAACTCGAGCTCCTTCTATGTAGTTTTTGGCCACCAAACTGCCTGAGTTAGCCTCTAAGGTTAACTCCTCCTCCGTGGTGTTAAAATTGTTGGAAATGTCCGTGAATAGTTTGTGATCGCCGCGGATTCTGAAAGGTTATTAATGAAGTTTTAATAAGTTTGGTGCTTATTCCTATGAAACTTACACATTCGGCCTCTGGTCGGTGTCGATGTTTGTGTTAATGTTTTGATCATCTATTATGGAAATGGTGGCCTCCTTGGTCGTCTCCAGTTTGCAGCGTAGATTCACCTGTAAATTGGTTTGATCGTCCAGTATGTTGAGCTCGCAGTACTCCACCTGGAAAGTGCATTTTTTAATCAATAATCCCAAAGGTTTATCACCAACTTCTGACTCAACCTTACCTCGTTCATGTTCCGGAAAACGGCCAAACAGCCCTTCATGGATATTTTGCAATAGAAGTCCGAGTTGGGCGGCGTATCGAAAACCTCGAACATGGAACGCTTGAAGAATATGCTGCCCACCGCCGATTGAGTGGCATTTATGGCCCTCATTTGCAATCCTTGTTGGTCAATCTCAATGAACATTTCCTTGCCCACCTTGGACAGCGATTGTACGGCTTTGGCGATGACTGCAATAATGGGAATATATTGAAAACTGTGCTCTTTAAATTGTTATATTGGCTACCTCTTGCATTGCTGCCCTCTAAAGTGTATTTCATTAGCAATTATTATTCACAAAATATTGTCGGCAAAGAAAATTCGCGCTAAATTTGTAAACAAACCGATAGAGTGACCGAGAGGGAAAATATCGCCCACAAAAATGACTATCTTCTAGTATTTTATAATAACCTAGGTAACTTATGGAAAGAGTTCCTTGATGTGTAAATTTTACTAAAGAGAAGAAAGATAGAATTAATATCTGTGCTTGTTAAAAAGTATAGCCTTCATTTGTGGCTGTTTAATTGGAATAAAAAATAGTTCCATCTAATACAAGAAAATATAAAAAATACCATCATCATTATCCAGAGCGGCTATCGATAGTTTACCCCAAGGTTCTCGGGTCACACTGTGCACGGCAGGCCGGTCGAACGCCACATCAGTTCTAAACTTAATTAACAGGAAAATTGGGCTAAATCCAGCTAAGAAAGTGGTGGAAAAGTGCAAAAGGTTCTTCTTTGTGCTGGCACATCCGTAATGTGCGTCTTGAGAATCACGTAGGAAAACGTAAAGTGCCAAAACAACGATGTTACGTGCCGTGGCTTTGTGTGTGTCTGTGGTGGGGCTCCTTCTGTCGGCGCCGCCGATTTCTGCGGAATCGAGTCAGAGTTATCCGATCACCACGCTGATCAACGCCAAATGGACGCAGACGCCGCTATACCTGGAGGTGGCCGAATATCTGGCCGATGAGCAGGCTGGCCTGTTCTGGGATTACGTTCAGGGAGTCACCAAATTGGACACGGCATTGAATGAATACGGTTTGTTTTCCCCATCTAAAATCAACTCTTAATATAGATAGATTCCGCTTTTCAGATACCGAATCGCAGCAGTATAACGCTGCCTTGGAGCTGGTCAAGAGCCACGTGAGCTCGCCCCAGTTGCCGCTCCTCAAATTAGTCGTGTCTATGCACAGCTTAACGCCTAGGATTCAGACTCACTTTCAACTGGCCGAAGAACTGCGGAGCGGTGGCTCGTGTCAGGGCTACACCTTCGTCCAGGTGGGCACCGAATTGGCCTGCAGCTTCAATGAGTTGCAGAAAAAGTTGGATTTGCCGCTGGCCAAAGAGAGCTTGGATGCTCCGGTGATAACCTACAGCTTCGATCACATCTTCCCGGGCAGTGAGAACAATACTCGAACTGTGGTCTTGTATGGTGACCTGGGCAGCTCCCAGTTCCGCACTTATCACAAGCTGCTGGAAAAAGAAGCGAACAGTGGTAAGATTCGATATATCCTGCGACATCAGTTGGCCAAAAAGGATACGAGACCTGTGCGTCTGTCTGGTTACGGCGTGGAACTTCACCTGAAGTCCACGGAATACAAGAGCCAAGATGATGCTCCCAAGCCCGAGGCGGGCGGATCCTCTGACGAGGATTTGGCCAATGAATCGGATGTCCAAGGTTTTGATTTTAAGATGTTAAAGGAAAAGCATCCATCGCTAAAGAGAGCACTGGATCAGTTGCGTCAAAGACTCCTGCAAGGCAACGACGAGATTGCCCAGCTGAAAGCTTGGGAATTCCAGGACCTAGGTCTTCAGGCCGCTGCTGCTATTGCCGAGATTCAAGGGGATGAAACCTTGCAAATTCTTCAGTACACTGCCCACAATTTCCCCATGTTGGCTAGGACTCTTTTGGCCCACAAGGTGACGGATGCGTTGAGAGCGGAGGTCAAGCACAACTCTGAATCGTTCGGCCGAAGCTTGAATGTGGCGCCACCAGATGGAGCTCTGTTTATCAACGGATTATTCTTCGATGCGGACACCATGGATCTGTACTCTCTTATTGAAACGCTTCGTTCGGAAATGCGAGTCCTGGAAAGCCTGCACAGCAATAATGTGAGGGGTAATCTCGCTAGCTCTCTGCTGGCTTTGGATCTCACTTCATCTAGCAAAAAGGACTTTGCCATCGACATTCGCGATACGGCAGTGCAATGGGTCAACGATATCGAAAACGATGCCCAGTACCGGCGGTGGCCATCATCTGTGATGGATCTCCTGCGGCCTACGTTCCCTGGCATGCTGAGGAATATCCGCAAGAATGTGTTCAACTTGGTGTTGGTGGTCGATGCCCTGCAGCCTACAGCCAGGAGCGTGATTAAGCTATCCGAATCCTTTGTCATTCATCAAGCTCCCATTCGCTTGGGCTTGGTCTTCGATGCGAGGGAAGCCAATGAGGATACTCGGGAGGATTACATAGCCATTAGTTGTGCCTTTAATTATGTAAGTCAGAAGAAGGATGCACGAGCTGCCTTAAGTTTCCTCACCGATATCTATGCGTCCGTTGGTGAGACGAAGGTCGTGACGAAAAAGGATATTGTGAAACAGCTCTCCAAGGAGTTCACCACACTCAGTGCCGGCAAGGCGGAAGAGTTCTTGGAGGAGGACACCACCTACGATTATGGCCGGGAGCTGGCCGCAGAGTTCATTCAACGTTTGGGCTTTTCTGACAACAAGGGACAGCCCCAGGCATTGCTCAATGGCGTCCCAATGCCCAGTAATATCGTTACCGCCGACAGTGACTTCGAGGAGGCCATCTTCACCGAGATTATGAGCCACACCACCAGTCTGCAGAAGGCCGTCTACAAGGGTGAAATGACGGACAGCGATGTAGCCATCGATTATCTGATGAATCAGCCTCATGTAATGCCCAGACTGAATCAGAGGATACTCAGTCAGGAGGATGTCAGGTATTTGGACATTAATGGCGTCGCCTACAAGAATCTGGGCAATGTCGGTGCTTTGAATCGCCTCTCTAATCGGGATATGACTGCCACTTTGATGGACAATCTCAAGTACTTTGGGGGCAAGAAGTCTACTGAGCTAATTGGTCGCTCATCGCTACAGTTCCTTACGATTTGGGTATTCGCGGACTTGGATACGGAACAGGGCCGTTCCCTGCTCACTCATGCCTTGGAATATGTTCAGAGCAGTGAAAGTGTCCGCCTCGCTTTTATTCCAAATACTGAAAGTGCATCCGCTACATCCGACAAGAGGAACCTCAATCGATTGGCCTGGGCCGCCATGCAGAGCCTGCCAAACCCGAGTCAAGCCACCGAGCTGGTTCTTAAGTGGCTGAAGAAGCCCAAGGAGAAGATCGACATACCCGCACAGTTAGAGGATATTCTCGGTTCCACGGAGCTACATCTGAAGATGTTGAGAGTGTACTCGCAGCGTGTATTGGGTCTGACCAAGTCCCAGCGCTTGGTTATAGGCAATGGACGCCTCTACGGTCCTTTAGCCGCGGAGGAGGCCTTCGATAGCGCTGACTTTGCCTTGCTGGCCCGTTTCAGTTCCCTGCAATATGGCGATAAAGTGCGTCAAGTGCTGAAGGAATCGGCTCAAGATGTCAAGGAAGAATTTACCAGCGACACCTTGCTCAAGCTTTACGCTAGCCTGCTTCCTCGTCAAACTAAGTCGCGTTTCAAGTTACCCACGGACTTGAGATCGGATCACTCGGTCGTGAAGCTGCCACCCAAGCAGGAGAAACTTCCACACTTCGATATAGCAGCTGTGTTGGATCCAGCGTCGCGAGCAGCTCAGAAGCTAACTCCTATCTTAATACTCCTTCGTCAGGTGTTGAACTGCCAACTGAATCTCTATCTGATTCCCGTGCCCCAGCACAGCGATATGCCCGTGAAGAACTTCTACAGATATGTTGTGGAGCCCGAAATTCAATTCGAATCAACTGGCAGCCGATCGGAAGGTCCTTTGGCCAAGTTCAGCGGATTGCCCGCCAATCCCCTGCTCACCCAACAGCTGCAGGTTCCTGAAAACTGGCTAGTGGAAGCAGTGAGAGCTGTCTATGACTTGGATAACATTAAGCTGACCGATATTGGTGGACCCGTCCACAGTGAGTTCGATTTGGAGTACTTGCTGTTGGAGGGACACTGCTTCGACGCCGCCAGTGGTGCTCCGCCCAGAGGATTACAGCTGGTTTTGGGCACTCAGAGCCAACCGACGCTCGTGGACACCATCGTGATGGCTAATTTGGGTTATTTCCAGCTGAAAGCCAATCCAGGAGCTTGGTCCCTGCGGCTTCGTGATGGCAAATCCACGGATATCTACGGAATAAGTCACATTGAGGGCACCAATACCCATCACACGGCTGGATCGACGGAAGTTCAGGTTCTTATCACCTCTCTGCAATCCCATGTCATCAAGCTGAGGGTCTCGAAGAAGCCGGGCATGCAGCAGGCGGAACTCCTCGCCGATGACAACGAACAGGCTGCGCAATCGGGAATTTGGAACAGCATCGCCAGCAGCTTTGGCGGAAGCAATGGCAACCAGGCAGCTACCGATGAAGATACGGAAACCATCAATATCTTTTCGGTGGCATCGGGACATCTGTACGAACGGCTGCTCCGGATCATGATGGTGTCGCTGCTGAAGCACACGAAGTCCCCGGTGAAGTTTTGGTTCTTAAAGAACTACCTTTCGCCTCAATTCACGGATTTCCTGCCGCATATGGCCAGCGAGTATAACTTCCAGTACGAATTGGTCCAATACAAGTGGCCACGATGGCTCCATCAGCAGACGGAGAAGCAACGGACCATTTGGGGCTACAAGATTCTCTTCTTGGACGTACTCTTCCCGCTGAACGTGAGGAAAATCATTTTCGTGGATGCCGATGCCATTGTACGAACTGATATTAAGGAACTATATGACCTGGATCTCGGAGGTGCGCCCTATGCCTATACGCCGTTCTGTGATTCCCGCAAGGAGATGGAGGGCTTCCGGTTCTGGAAGCAGGGATACTGGAGAAGTCATCTGATGGGTCGGCGCTACCACATTTCTGCTTTGTATGTGGTGGATTTGAAGAGATTCCGGAAGATTGCAGCTGGAGATCGGTTGAGAGGTCAATACCAGGCTCTCAGTCAGGATCCCAACAGCTTATCCAATTTGGATCAGGATTTGCCCAACAATATGATCCACCAGGTGGCCATCAAATCACTGCCCGACGACTGGCTCTGGTGCCAGACGTGGTGCAGCGATTCCTCCTTCAAGAGTGCCAAGGTGATCGATCTGTGCAATAATCCGCAGACCAAGGAGGCCAAGCTAACGGCCGCCCAGAGAATTGTGCCCGAGTGGAAGGACTACGATGGAGAGCTGAAGACCCTGATGGCCCGCATCGAGGATCACGAGAATTCGCATGGCAGCAGGGACACTGCTGAGGATGATTCAGAAGAACAAGATCCGTTGGTGGTCACCACGGTAATGCCACCTCATGAGCCCAAGCACGGCGAGCTGTGATCCACGCGTGTAGTTAAATCAAACGAGTTTTAGTGAATTTAAGTCTAAATATCGATGGAAAACAACTTGATTACTAATTAGCTAAGAACCCAATCCCCCGACACATATTTGTACATTTTAATTAGAATCTACACACAAATACGACTCACTCAAGTCTGAAAATTGTCTTTTTTAAACTCCATTTAATTTTTTTGTCTTGCATTCCAAGTGCTCTATGGCCACTAATTGAATTAAGCTGAAAATATGTAGAATGTCATAAAGCAGAATGCGCCTTTAAGTTTAAAGTTCTTTGAAATGTATTAAAAGCTGTGGAGTGAATAGTAATTAAACTCAGTGTATGTTTTATTTTGGAAATGTTTTTTGGGGACTCCAGTCAAGTGGCAACTCAACCAAAGGTTCAAATGAGTTTAAGCGGCATCTGGGTATTAATGTATAATTAAATTAAGCTGAAATATAACTCAAAACGAACATATGAGTTGAAAAGTTTTCGAAATGAATTAAATTAAAATCGGGGACCCACGCAACGTCAACTAGGCAACGCCGGGAGATGACCATCCCAACACAATAAATTCAAGCTACTCAGTATTTTCTTTATTTTAGTTTTTATTTCAAATTATAATTTGAATTCTTTTTGCTTTTGTGTGTGTATCTACATAAAGAAATTATTTAATAATTTTATTATATTGCTGCTGCTTTACCTTTATATATTTAGTTAGCACTTAAGAATGAATTTTGTTTAGCATTTTTATTTTTTGATAAATTATCATTTTTGGTAATTTGTTGTAAGGCAGACAGTGCAGTCCAAAGAAGTGGATCTTTATTATATTTATTGTTAAGTTTGATCTTCTCCTCGGCTCAAATTTTCATTATTGTTATTAAAGTACTCCCTCAGCGAATGCGTTCCCATTAATTTAGTTTAGCGTGTCTAATATACATAATTTTAAAAGTTTACTCTTCATCTCGGCTATCCAACTAACGCTGAGTATAGTATACGTACGATAGTTCATTAAAGCTTTTATTTTATTTAATTTTTGCTCAATATGTTATTTTATATGTTTTGGTTCAGACTACGCCATCGTGTTCTATTCACTTTGAACTAGATCATAAGTGTGTAAGGGAACTATATAGTTAACATATTGTGGTTAGGGCTCGCGTCTCGATTAAAGTATTTAATAAAAAATGCGGCTGTCAAAAGGTTCTTGATCCTTGTCAGTTTTGCGAGAGAGTTGTGTGTATTTTATCTGTATCTGTATCTGTTTCTGGTATATGTATCTTGCGCTCCTCTTACTTGCTAAGAATTGACGAAACTACAAAATTAGACTGTTCTTCCCAGTTCGCACTCTCAGATGTGTGTATCTCCGTATCTGTAGTCTTTGTTATCATCATCAGTTTAAAAAATGGCATAGGCATATTTATTTGAATGAATGCTCTTCCACGATTCTTGAGTTCGATTCGTTGTTGATTTCTATATGTATATGTATATATTGCTTTAATCCAGGTGTTTATACATATCCTCCAGCTGAGGCTTGAAGTAGCTCTTTAATTGCGGTCTCTTGGCTTTGAATGTGGGCGTCAGCAGTCCGTTTTGCACCGAGAAAGGATCCGGATGCAGATAGACATCTTTAACCTGAAAAAATATTAAATTATATGAGTGTTTTATTACATTATAACTATAAATACTTTACCTGTTCGAATGACTTGAGTCCGCTCTGCTTTCCCCAGTTGAGCATGTCGTTCATGATAAGTTCCTTGACATTCTTATTATTGCACAGGACGGAGAGTGTGCCGCGTACATTGTTCTCCGTGGCCCATTGCTTCAGTACATCGACATCAGGTACAACAACAGCGATAATGCAGCTCTAAAAAGGAGATATATTTTAATTTGATATTTATAAGGTAAAATCCTTTAACCACCCACCTTTAAGCTCTCTCCATAGACATAGACTTGATTCACATACTGACTGAGCGTGTAGATATTCTCAATTTTCTCGGGCACTATGTACTCGCCCTGGCTGAGCTTAAAGATGTGCTTGCGCCGGTCGATAATACGCAGGGTTCCGTTGGGAAGCCACATGCCCACATCGCCAGTGTGATGCCAGCCCTCCGAATCGATGGCCTCTGCCGTCTTCTCGGGATCCTTATAGTAACTGCAACATAATACAGAAAATAAAGATGAACTTATGCATTCTTTTAGAGTCTTGACTTTGGACTAACCCATGGAACACATTTGATCCTCGCACGCACACCTCCCCCGTATTTTGATTGGCAAAGTACTCCATCTCTGGCACGTCCACCAGCTTCACAGCGTTGCAGGATACGGGCGGGCCGACATGGTTGGGCACATGATCGCCCTGAACTGTTAGGGTGATGGCGCCCGTACACTCCGTCTGGCCATAGCCCTCGAGGACCAGGCAACCCAAGGCACAGCGCATGAAGGTAAGGACATTTCCGGCCAGCGGAGCCGAGCCGACAACCATTAAGCGCAGGTTGCCACCGAAGGCCTGATGCACCTTCTTGAAGACCAGCTTATCCCAGCAGCCATTCCTCCGAAGGACACCACGAGCGATCTCCTTCTCCTTGGCCCGCATGGCCATGTTGAAGAGGCCCCGCTTCAATCCGGACGCTGATATATCGTTTTGGATCTTGTCGTAGACGCGATTCAGGAGTCGAGGCACAGCCGGCATAACCGTGGGCTTCAGCATCTTCAAGTCATTGGTTAGCTCCTTGATGTCGCCCGAGTAGAAGCCCACACAGCCGCCCACATAGTACATTCCGTTCTCGCAGCACCGCTCGAACATGTGGGCCAATGGCAGGAAGGAGACCATCACATCTCCCGCCCGGATACGATGATCGCCCATCTGCAGGATCACAGAACAGACTCCGGCCACCACGTTCCCATGGGTGAGCATCACGCCCTTGGGATTCCCTGTGGTTCCGGACGTATAGCACACCGTGCACAGATCCTCAGCCGTTGGTGGCACTTCCGGGTGGTTACCCTTGGCCCCCAGCTTCTCCACGTCAATGAAGGAGAATATCTGAATGCCTCGACTGCGCGCCCGCTCCAGAGTGGTCTGGCGGATGGGCTTGATGGCCACGATGATCTTAAGACTGCGTGGTGCCTTCTCCAGCAGCATGGCCGCCTTGCCGTCATCCTCAACGACCACAATCGACATCTCTGTCTGGCGGATGATGAAAGCACAGGCATCGGGACCCAGGGTGTCGTACAGTGGAACCACAACCAGGCAGAACGAATAGCAGCCTTGCTCGTACAGGATCCACTCTGGTCGGTTCTGCGAGTAGATGCCAATCAACTGTTTGGGCCTGGCTCCCAGAGCCAACATTCCGGCACCAAAGTTCTTGGCTCGCAGCAGGGCCTCGTCATAGTTGATCCACTAAAGACGGAAAAGGATTATTTATTAAAAAATTAAGCAATATAGACAAGTTTGTTAGATTGTTCTTTACTTCATATATGTTTAGTTAGAACTAGTTGAGAATTATAGATGTAAATTTGAGAATTTTTTCTCACCTGGTAAGGGGAAGTCAAGGTTTCACGCCAGCCCAGACACGGTCCATTGTTGGAGGCATAGGCTCCTTCGCGGAACGTCTGATATAGCGTCCGGACGTTCTCTGTGATATAGGACACGAACTTGCCATTCTTGGACTCCTTGTAGAACTTGGAGACGTGTATTTGTTCTGGACCCTGCAATGCGAGTGAAGTGACCCCAAAAGAAACAGAGAGAAATCGAGTACATGCAATGAGTGAGGACGTTGAGAGAGATATTGGTAAAGAATACATATGTACAATCAAGTATATAAATGTAAGGTAAGGGTTTTAGTTTTAAGAGCCGATATATATTGGACTATTATAGATATATGTATGCTTTTTGTGAATTGTTTGTCTTGACTTAATTCTAAGCAAGGCTAAGAACATAAATCTAGGTATAACTATAAAGGAAGACACATTCTTTAGGGATAGATTAAGCTTCAGTTTGACCCAATTATATATAAAGGTTTTAACTATATTTTTACAATGAATTTAACATTTCCTTCGCTATCCTGTGGTTCTTAATTATATGTAAAGATCAAAGCCTAAATAGTGTTTACCTTAATTTAAAAGCTCTTAAGTGTGGAGAACATAAATTCTAATTGCGTCTAATTAAATTTGCTATTTAATTGGTTATCTTTAAGGCTTATTTCCTTCCCCTATAAGCATAACGCTTTTGTCGGCCATCAATCAATCCTTTTCCCCCTTTGAGTGTGTTTATTTTTGGCTACTCGAACAATAAATCGCACCCAATTGTTAGAATAAAATCAATAACCTTTTGAATTTATGATATATCGTTTATTTTGCGGCTCGAGACATAAACCTATCACTCGCCGGGATTTCTTTTCGGCGCCCAAGAGTACATAGCAAGTGAGCAAGAATCGATTCGATATAGCCGTTAGTGCACTTGCCTTATGGTAAACAGCTGCGAAAGGAATTGGCCAAAATGGCTAAAAGTGTTGATGTACGAAAACGAATATCAAAATACGCTCAACGATGGGAGGGGAATATTTTGTTGTGGATTTTTTTCGGGTGATCTGGGGATCTTAAAAGTTAGTTTGTTTATTTTCGCTGGCTGGATTTTTAATGAGCAAAATGCAAATGTATTTTCAAAAATAATTGTTCCGCAGATTAAAGTGCTTTCCAAATCAATTCTGTTTATATTTTATATTGATGACGCAAGTCTAAGGGGGAGCTTGGTTAATTCTGTGGAGTATACCCCGAGGGGCGGATGAGGAGGCCTACCCTGCGGTGGATATCTAGACGATGATCGTATATGATCTAGCCGCCCAGGGGCAATGTAAGAGACAGTAAACAAAAAAAAGAAGCAAAAATAAAGTTTGTATTAGTTATTGCTTAGTTAAGTTGTGGTGCTAGGTGTGGCATGTCTTATTTATTATTTCGGGGAAGCTGGAAGGTGGTTCCTTCTCTCGGAGTTACCTTCAGCACATCGCTCTGGTTGCTTAGCTCGATGGGGACGCGTATGCTGGTTACTTGGCCGCAGCAGGACATGGTTTCCTCTGAATATTATTATTTTCTGGTTGGTTAACTTTAATGTGCAGATTATTGGACACTTTGTTGACTCTTGGTTGCCTTTATGGATCGTTCAGATTTCATCTGGCATTTAATATGCACATTTTCCAAGCGACTGTAAGACACACAAACACAACCGCGGTTTTCATACATTTTCACACATTTCATTAGCCATTTTGCATTTAATGTCCGACGTTGTCGTGGTCGTTTCTTTCTACGTTCGATTTTCACATATTTTCTTATTTAATTTATTTCCATTAGACGCATTTCGCAATCGCACGAAAATCGTTTAAATGCTAATTAGCAGGCGTTTAAAAATACACTTTTCGATTTGTAATTGAAGGGAGTTTTGCTTTGCGCCATTCCCATTAGTTTAAGAACTGTCTGTGTATAAATATTTATACTGCTTAACCATATATATGTTTAATATAAACATTTTCTGGTTATAAACATAAATAGGACTTTTATCTATTTTTTGTAGACTCATACAAAGAAAAAAATAACAATATGCAAAGGTTAACAGCCTGTTAATATTGTTATTCCTAATTTATATTTCACAGCTCATACTTTCTCTCTAATTTTATAAAAAATACCAGATATATATTTAATATAAACATTTACTGGCTATAAATATTAATTGGATTTTTATCTATTTTTTGTAGACTCATACAAAGAAAAAATATAACAATATGCAAAGGTTAATAGCCTGTTAATATCATTTGTCCTAATTTATATTTCACAGCTCATATTTTCTGTTTAATTAAAAAAAAAATATCAAAGACAGATCTTAGAGTTTAATAATTGTTTCTAGCCACATTTCTCAGATATGTTAATTTATTGCAAGGCATTTCATTAATTCCTAATGAGGGGCAAACAAAATTTTCTTAATTTCCCAACAGCATTTTCCAAATTCTGGCCATTTGCAGGGCATCAAAGGCCCAGCCGAAAGTCAGAAACTAAAGCATAATTATGACGCCTTACATATTTTTGGCAACTGCAGCCCAATTCAATTTTGTTTATAATTTTTCAATATTGGCAGCTGCAGGGCAGGGCAGGGCTGCCCCAAACGGGGTACAAATGTAGAAGGAGGTGGTACAATAGGCCAAGAAATGAGAGAGAATGGCCAACAACAATATCGACAAGGCGTCGACGTCGTCTCCGTCTGTCGCTGAGGCTTGGCCTGCCCCAAATTAATTTATAAATAGTTTGTTTCGTTCTTCTCTGTTGTTATCTATGAGAGGCCCGTGTGTGTGGCCGCATAACACGGAAAAATTAACCAAAAATAAAGGAAACATATGCTCACACATACAGCCTAGTACTCTCGAATTTTTTTGCAAATTAAATATATATTGTGAAATTTTCTCTTTGGGGCGATCGACAACTGACTCATGGGGAACGCGTTGCCAAGCTTTGGGGCAATTGGCGGAGCGGAGAGCTAGCATTTTCCTCAATGAGCAATTCGTCTTTGAGTTATGGTAATTGTGGCGGCCATAAAATCGGCCATAAACTATTGGCCAAAGCAAAGGGCAACAAGAACGGGTGAAAAGAAATGAATGAAACAGCGGGAGACCGAGAGGAATTTCCCTGGGATCTGCAACATATCAATAGTTTGGCAACATATTTGTTATTTTTTAAATTATAGAAGCCCGGGCCGAATATGCGGGAATTTCAAGGTCGTCTGGGAAGCGTATTTTCTTATTATTTTCCAGGTGGCAGGCACATTTTTTAAATAACATTACATTTTCACTTTTGAAAGTCTTAAAATATAGATAGAGAAATTCTCATAACTCATTTAAATCCCTCTTAATGTATCTTGACATTAATTATGATTCTAATTTAATCTGAAAAATAGGCCATCTAATGTGAACAGAAATCTTGTAGGAAGAAAAACAATGAAACTGATGTTGGTTGGTTAAGACAATAACACATACTATATTTAAGCAAATATCTGTATAGTGGGGTTTTGCTTCCTGACATTTAGCCTGACTGATTAAGATTGAGAGCCATGACTAAATGTTAAGAATATCACAAAAATGTTATAGGTTTCTTAAGGAACTTTGAGCATGTATTTTTATTTTAATTATATTATATATATTAATAGAAATAGTCTTTTAAATATTTAATAATTAAAATTTTAAAAATTAAAATTGCCTAGAACTATCAAATGCATTTTTACATCTGTTCCTAGTTTAATGTGATTGAATCACGAATGGACTGCCTTGTTTTCTAAAACAATTACAAAAGTCAATTAGTTTTAGTATAGAATAAGTATGGAAATTACTATTTAATTACAATTACATTTACCATTTCAAAATATTATTGTTTTATAAATTCAGGGCACAGTCAATTAGTTTTGGAATTTACAAATTGAAAAGTCCACATGGCCTCAAGTTCTAGCGGAATAAGAATCTCTGGAAGAACTCAATTTCCCTATAAAATGTTATGGCCAGTGGGGGAAAACATCGTAAAGATCAACTCAAGTTGAGCTGTTTACAATGGGGAAATAAAACCCATTAAGCCGCAAACATCCATCAGACCAAATTAGAAACAAAATCAAGTCAAAATTAATTTTATAAGTAGTTTTCGTGGGTGGGTGGCTGTTGTTTGCTTAGATGTTTTTTATGTATAGAAAATGTGTGAACTTGAACTTGGGGCCGAGTTCACATGGCCCAGGCAACGACAACGACGGCACTTTGACACTTTGGCAAATCGATTTCCATGGGAAAATGTTTTATATTTTTTTATTTTTTCTTAGTTATATTCTTTCCACTTTTTCAAAGCATTTTGGCTTGGCTTTTTTTTTTTGTCTTGCGCTTTACGTAATGAGATTAAACGCTTGTATCTTTGTCAATTTGTTGCAAATTGTCGTGCGTTTTTTTTCGCTTTGTTTAGTATACACACGAGGTATTATTTATAAAAAATTCGTTTGTTTCATAGATATATAGCGATCTGCGATATGTACAATGAGTGGCTGCTTTTGTTGCTTTTTCTTCTTTCGTTATTTGCTTTTTGGATTATTCTGATTTGAAATATATTTTTTTGGGGGACTTAGCGCGGCGCGATCTGCGCGACACGATGCTTAATTTCGAACTGAATGGCAGAAGAAAGATATTGGCCGTGGCTAAAAATGATTCTTCTGGCCGGCCCGAAGAATCTTCTTCTGGGAGAGAGAGAGACTGAGAGACAGAGAGAAGAATTCTGGTGGGTACTCATGAGGACTTTAGGGGGAGGCACGAGGAAGATTGCAAGCGAGATCGGCTAGGAATTTTATTCGTTTATATTTTTTTATTTTGATATTAAACGGTTTTTCGTATTCTTCTCGTTCTCGTACAGCTTTGCTCTAATTTTCTTTTTCTTATTCACTCGATCAAGCTGTCTGCCTGTCGGAATATCCGCCTCCCCCGCCTTTTCTTCCTGTAACTACACGCGATCTTAAAACGGCATGTGACCATATATCTTTTCTTGAGGGAATCTCTTGGAGGTACTAGAGGTGACAGCAAATTTTCAACTCTTTAATAACCCACATGATTTATGATCCACGAGAGCCACGCCCTCTTTTGGCTTCATAAAATTAGAAAACATTTGTTTACTTTTCGGGACTTAAGGAAAAGGGGAATAAAAACGTAGGCAGGTGATGACACCTAAAATCAACTAAAGTTATGACTAATAAAAATATTAAGTAAAATAAACTAAGTATAGCTTACATAATAAACAATACAAAAATTGAGCTTGCTTAGAGTGTAAATTATTCATCTTAAATTTTTCAACTGTGAGATGTTATTTCTTTTAAATAAAATGTTTAACTCAATATTTTTCAAAGGTTTAAATATAAATTATATTAAGAACACCTTTTATTTTAAGCCACTATTAGTTAATAGATAAGTAGATAGAAAACAACCTTGGTATCGTTTAATTGCAATCAGTGTTTAATTATTCCTACCTCTAAAACTAATTCCAGCCGATTTGGTCCGCCAATTCCTTTAATATTGAATGAATATTTAATTCCAATAAAATAAATTTAAATAATGCATTAAACATTAGCTCAGTGTTTACCTCGCATATTTAGCGTTTCATTTGCACCTCCATTTGCGCTCATTAGCGAAAACACTCAATACACGCGGTAGAGTGTGCCAAATACTTGTTAGTGCAAACAACACACACAAAAAAGTGACTAATATTTAGAGCTGCATAATTACGCCTAGTATTTGATTTACATTTATTACATAGAATAATGTACGTCTGCTCAGAAGCAGACAGGTTGTCCCTGTCATGTCACAAGTTTGACATTTCCTTGTTGTTGGGTTGTGTTTAATATAGTTTAATATAATTTTAAAATATAGCTAGGAAATATAGAAGGCTTAAAAAAATATCTAAATAAACAAAATTCTTTAACCTATAAAAGATATAATTTTAATTGTTTTTTTTTTATGTAAGCAATTGAAATTAAAATATATATTCTAAAGGCATATGATAACCACAAATTTCTGATAGCAAACCATCTCCCTACAAGTTTTTAACCCCTCAAACCAGTTTTAAGCCTAGAAATATCATTTTTTATATTGGAGAAAATGCATATTATTAATTATTTACTTTTAAATTAAATGTATTTCTATCCAAACTTAATTATTATAAATATATTTGCTGCATATCTGCAATCTATAATTACTAATCAACATTTTATGTTCCAAGACGGACAATACCCATTCAAATAATTATTAGAGATTAAAATTAAATTTCTAAAATCTATTCAAGAGTAAGGGAACTATATACAATATTTTTCCTCTATTGGCAGTGCACTTTTAGCTTAATTAAAAATGAATACAACCACTGTGCATTCAACCTTCAACCCCAAACCAACCGAAAAATTATACTTGCCATTTTGGCATGCGAAATATGGTATTGTGTCAATAATATTTGTTTATTTACATGACATCAACACAAAAGGAAAAGTTCGTTACACCAGCCTCGGGAGAAAAGCCAGAGGAAAATGTGTTAACAAACGAAATGCCGGCGAGTCAGTTTGGAGGAGGAGGGAGGACTGCTCCTGACAGTCATGTGTGGGGGCGTGCGGGTGGGAAGCCTTTTTGCATAGATCGAAATTGAGAGAACCGGGCGACTAATTAGGGGAAAATGCCAATTGAGTCGTGACAAGATTTATTATTGTCGTGCCGCTGTCATTCGATAATTTATCAGCGAGAATGTTGCACTTTTTGGCAAGAGAAAGCTTTAGTGGGCACTCAATTAGAGCGTGAGGTTATTTTCGGTGCTATTTGTGATCATTTCTGCACCACTGTGGCGAAGACGTCATTGCTAAAAGTCAGAGGAGAACAAAGGCGAAAATGAAAATCGAAAAATGGTGAAAATGTGTGAAAATCATGTGACGACAACAACGAAACAGAATTAGTATCTGGGAATCCGAATCGTAATCGCACTCAACGTGACTGTGGACATGTGCACATCAAAGGTTTCGTGGGATGCTGTTCTACCTCAAATAGAACAGCCCGAAGAAGTCCCAAAAAAATAGAAAAACTAATTGAAATCAAGAAATTTCAAGACAAACAATTCCCAAATGATGCAATTGATGTGATTGTAATTGAGTAATGGGCAAATCGTACCTCCAGCAATGGAGACTGGTTTTCCAGAGGCACTAAAGGTCTTTCCGGCACGGGTCTCGTCGCAAAGTAGTAGGCCACACTCGCCGCCAGGCTGCTGAGGGTTAAGGTGCCCAAAGTACCGCCCAGATAGTACAGATAGCCGTCGATCTCGTCCCCTGCGGAAACAAATACAGAAATTGTCTATATAGTACGAAAGCGAACAAGAAAAGATATTTTAAAGTACATTTAATTAGGGCAACGGGGTACTTTGTGATAATAAGCCTTTAAAAATGGCCTTTTACTTCCATAAGTATTAAAAAAAATATATTTTAAAAGAATCTGTTCCTTTAAAATATGGTTTAAGTCTAAAAAGAGGATAGAAATTATTAAGTACATGGCTTTCTTCAAACCTTAAAAATTATTAAAATAAAGAAAAGGTAAATGGGTTTGATTTTAAGTTAGTTATTTTACAAACAGAATATAAGTAAGAAATACTATTAATAATTTAATTTGTATTGCCGCAACACGAGTTTTTATTATAATTTATATATTAAGCATTTACCTAATTGAATATAAATGCAATTGAATGGGTACTTTGTACTTTGTACTTTATATTTGTTCAAATATAAATTTGGTTGAGTTGCCAAATACTTAAAAATCTCCATCATCAAATATGAGTAATTATTTTAAGTACCTAAAAGTTAACTCAATATTTTACCATTAAATTTGTAAATAAAATGCTAAAATTTAGCGATAGCCTTGCTAATTATCTTTGTTTGTTTAAAATAATTATTATTGTTTGTTTTTCGAAGTACATTTTAATAGTACCTGGGTAATTTAAAATATAATATACAATATTTAATTTAGCACATTTCACCAAAATTAACCCATAGCCATTATAAATATGTGAAAATCCGGAAGATTTTAATTATAGGTAAAAAAGAGTACTTACAGAAATATGAAAAATTGCTGACTATCAAGTGATTTATGTAAGCCATAACCGATTTTTCCGGCGTCATCGTTTTCTGTTCTCCCTTTAACTAATATTATTGTTGTTATATTGGTGTTGTTGTTGCAGTTGTAGTTGTCGTAATTCTTTGCTACCTGAGTGAGTATTACGTGTTTAGCTTAATGATTGCCCACAAAAGATAGCCTGCAAAATAATCAATAAAAGTGCAAACATCAGTTTTTATTGTATATATATTACACGAGTAAATATGGATTTTATAATTGTAGGGCTCTGGGAAAAAGTGCACTTGAAGTAGGTGGAGGTCTTTTTGATATGTCATTAAAATTTCTCAGTTCCCAGGTTTATAGAATGCAATCAAGCTGAACCCCCACGTGTACCCCCAATTTTCTGCCTAATTAGAGGGTTATCCATGTGCACAATCCAACATGTGGTTTTATACATAAATTTTTATCGATAGATAATTGCCACTGGACCCCATGACAAGTCAAGTGACAACAATTAAACTGCGTTCACTAGAGGATGGTTATTTAAATTTGTTTACAGTATGTTTAAGTTGATTGAGCGGATGAGATATGAGAAGTAATGTATGCAACGAAAGTCATTTGTCAAAGTCCACTGATCAGTTCCTATATACATAGATTTAAAGTCTGATGAAATATTTCTATATATATGTGTATATAACGGATTTGGACAGACAAAGAAACACTTGTCCGTCAGCCAAGGCGTTATGGCTTTATCTGCTATGTTTTGAAGGCGTCTTATCAGCCCCTTTGCAAAAAACCGACTGAGAACTGCAACTGAGATGGCAACAAGAAAGTCAGACTAAGGTTGGCATTCAAGAAGTTTTTATGCGCTCTAATTTATAATTGTAAACTTAACATTATTTGGAGAGACTTACAGGTCAGCGTAATGTCAGGCCACACACTTTAAATTAATCATTTTTGTTATTTTAATAACTCAGAGTACCTTTTTTCATAAAAGTAGAAAATTAAAGTCATACATAAAGATGTACTTTACTTAAAATAGGTTAAGTTAATAAGAATGAATTTTATAATTAGGGCAGTCTTTAAAACATAAGTGGAATTTATTTAAGTGTTCTATATATCCTTTTAAAATACCACTTTTAAGGTATAGAAACCTTGTATTTCTCATTGGCATATAAATTACTCAATGAAGTCACTTCCGTCAGTTTCCTGACTTTGATTTGTAACCTTACTTAACCTATACACAACAACAGCATTCTTTGGATAAAAACTAGTTTTTTTACATTGAATATTTAATTTTAGAACTTCCTAATTAGAAATGCAAGCACATTGCTTTAGTTATTGTATCACGCTGAAAGGGAAATTCCCGACAATGTGAGAGAGTGTCTTAAACTGGTTTTCAATTGCATGAGAATATTCTCATTCTATTTAAGGAATGTGTAATGATTAGTAATTATCATAAGCAAGTTCTGTTCAATGGCAGATTGACCAGATCGGGCTTAGATTGTTTGTGTTTTTCCCGGAATAGGGAGTTTAGTATTGGAGGTCATAAAGAGATACTATTTTACTATTTATGCAAATGTACGTGGCATAACTATCATAACAAGGTTACCATAGAAACTCTAGCAACTTAGTGAAAAGTAATATATCTAATAATGATATATTAAACATGTGTTTTTCTGGGTAATATTTAGTAGATAAAGAGGATATATTATTTACAGCACCCCGAGTTCCTAATCGGATTTGTTTTGCCACTTCTGTGATTTTCCGGCTCGTGGAAAGCCAAACAATGTCCAGCCACCGAGCAGGCCGACCCACTTTAGCCTCATATGCACAAGGGGCCAGTGGAGCGCATCCCACGAGCTTTTGGATTGCTGATAAGACTTGGGCAGCGCCGCAGAAGAGGCAAGAAGAACGGGGAGACCTTTATCAGTCCGGGAGTGAAACTTTGCACCCAGACATCTGGTCGAGGCCGTCTCACTAAGCAGATTATTACTCTTTGGACAATGTCTGCATAGACAGACGAGCCAAAAACAAATGCCAATAATATAGTCGGCCAACTGCTAAATACCCGGTTATATGTAAAGTAAATGGTAAAATCATTGCATACTTTTCATCGCACTTTCAGCTTTTGAAGCCTTACATCCGATCTTAGCACAGTTTCGGTGTTACTACATTGTATTATCAAAACTCTTAAGGTTTCACTGTTTTTATTGGACAAATGTTTAAATTAAAAACTGCGGTAAAACTATCTATAACTTAAAGCTATCAAACAGATTGTGTTAAAGTTATTTTTCTTGATAACTTACAGAGCTCTTCCACAAGTGATAGATAAACACATGTTGGGCTTGACGTTATCACTTTTACTTATTTTTTTACCCCAAGCACATAGAGTTCTGCCACAGATTCCCTTTAAGTTTTACCATCTGTGTTGACACTAGAATTCCCAACTAATTCCAACTAAGAACAACTTGAATGCTTAGTAAGAGGATGTTCTTACTTCACGTTATTTCTTTAATTTAATTTGTTGATGATTTTTTGCTAAATATTAGTTGATAAATCAACACGTCTATTTATTTCTTCAGCTCAAGGATCAAGGAGATTTTTCGTTTTCCATCTTATGCCGGTTGATATGTGAAGTAGCCTATTTTTAAGGGTCAGAAAAATCGAAAAAAAGCCTAGCTCCTTTGTGTGTGTTCCCAAATAACGAAACGTGCTTACATTATGCAACAATATAAGTGAGTTTTGGCCATATATTGATTTTATAGACAGTTTTCTTTTTTGCCGGGTCAAATCAGGTTTGCACCAACGAGAAAACGGACGAGAAGAAGGAGGAGAAGGATGGGGCAGAGAAAGGAGGATAGTAAAAGAGAGAGAATCAAGATGAGGCCTACGGAGGTCAAGGCGGGCACACATGCATTTTTTCGGTCATTGATTTTTACTATAAAGTCTTACCACAAAATCTGTACTATTTGTAGATGAAACACATTTGTCAGGTGCGTGTATTTATATATTTAGGCACTTGGCCATATATCCATACACTTAAATTAGCCTTGGAAAATCAATGAAAAGTTTACGTTTCAGCACTCGCGGGTTCCTCTTCTCTTGTTTTTTACCGGGTCGTTTTGGGGGGGCGGCGAACAGGCGGGGGCGAGAAGAGAGAGAGAAAAAGTCTTAGAACCGAGCACGGAATACCAAAAAACCGAAAACTGAAAAAATTACTGCTAAACGTTGCGGCCGACGTTCAAAACAGAACTGAAGACTGGCAACGGAGAAACTTGGAAACAAAGTCCAGTCCGTTAGCATTTGAGTCTGCGTTTTGAGCATGCGTGCAACAACAACAAAAATAATAACAACAACAGCAATCGTATGAATGAAGCCATGCAGAGAGCCCGGGCACAGTAGAAGAGAGCCAGAGAACCTATATGGTACACTCGACGAAATGCGGCCTCAGGTTTCAAGAAGGTAATATTTATTAAGGTAAGTGATTTAAAATGTTATCTAGTTTTGTATAATATACAAAAATTTGCGTTCTTAAAAAAGTTGTCCCAACAAAATATTTTTGTGATTATTCAAGAATTGTAAGTGTTCTAAATTCTGCAAAATACTCAATATATTTGGGAAATTTCATACATAAATTTATTATGCATCTACTCAAACTTAACAGGTAACTTTTAACAACGATTTCTTTGAGTGTAAGAGAGCTCTATTGAGGGAGAGCCTTGTGGGAGAGAGTCCCAGCTCCAGTCATAACAAACATCGGCCGAAATGGCAAACAAGCTACACGTGCTATATAAATCTGTCAGCGAGAGACGGGGCGAGAAGCGAGGGTGTGGCAGAGAGAGCAAGGTGCTCCGCCGGAGCCGGTTGCTGAGAGAGCGAGCGTGGGAGCTTGCAATTGTGTCTGGTTGGTTGTTCTTATAGCGGTTCACGGGAAAGAGGAGCAAGGGAATTTGGGAAGTGGCAGACAAACGGCTGACTTTTTATGGCCAGGAGCAATGAGAGGAGAGGGAGAGAGTGGGAAAAAGGACAAGTTGTTTGCCTCGCGTGACGCACTTGCTCCATAATGTCCTGCAATGCGACTTGTTTTACGAGGGAAGTTTCAAAATTTTAGTCAAGGATTTATTACGTAAATGGGGACTTCATTTTTTTTATTTTATATTAATGGGGTGCCTATAAGGTCCCTTGAACATTTTATATAATAATACTGATATAGGGATGTCACAAAAATCGCTCAAGACTTCAAATCGATTGTTTTAGTGCCCAGTAATTGTAATTGAATTATTCAGTAATTGAAGCTTTTTAAAAAAGACAATTTTAAAATATTTTTGGAAATATAATATTTCATTGCATAGTTTTTAAAACATTTTTAATTCATTTCAAATAAATTGGGATTTCTGTGTCATTAATAATTAACAGAACTTTTAAAGCATCCCTCACCCTTATGGACAGTTCACAGCGACAGCTGTCTGTCAAGTTCAAAAGTATATTGCCGAAGAGTCTATAATTACGTGTAGACGGTTAACTCGATTTAACTGTCCATTTTTTAAAGGTCCTTTAGATATAGAATGAGGGAGGAGCGATGAAAATATGGATATATGTAATTAGGTGAATCAGCTTAAAGCGACTGTCCATTGTGGCTGCGTTTCTCGGCGATATAAGAGTTTGTTTGGGTCGTGTTTATTCAGGTTTTGTGTCTTTTTTATGACTTCCCATAAAGAGCATAAAGTAAAAGGGGTTTCAAGGCCATAAGCAAACAAAAGGAATATTGCATGTCAATGAAAAAAATAATTCTACCACATTTCTCGGGGAATTTTAAAGAGTTTCATGAAGCATACTTTGGGGCGACCTGATTTAGTGGGTATCTCAACCGCTAGATACTTTTCGGTTCAGCTGTTGCCCCAGTTTTTTAAGGGGCTGTCTTGTCCAGTGGGGTCAGTGTCATTCCTTCTTGTTTTATCGAATTTTATGAACCGCAAACCGCAAAAGTTTAAATGTTTACTAAAAAATACGGAAAGCTTTTTGCATTCCCCAAAAGAAAAATTATTTAAGTGCTTATTGTTTGGTGAACACTCGAACCATGGAAAGCCGAGAGGTGAAAATATCTTTGGAGGATTCCCCCAGCTCCGAGGGAAGTTTCGCCAGTACCACTAATGGAGCATGCTGTGGTCGAGTAGGCGATTTGGAATTGGAGATACCTGAAGAGCAGGAGGATAAGCAGGCGGAGCAAATGGCACTCAGAAACCCCAGTGATTTGCAGAAATCCAAGGGTACAAAGAAGAAATGTTCCAGTGAATTTTCAGGAGGAAATAGTTATGCCACAAACAAAAATGTGGCCGAAGGTAGAAATATGATATGAAATACATAAGTAAATTAGGTTTAATACATTATTTCGACCACTATTTCCCTGCAGGCCTTATGGATATAGCTTTACTCTCAGCGAATGCAAATCAGTTGCGCTTTTTGATAACCTACAACGACAAGGCCTCCACTTTTATATACAGCATGATCATGGTAATACTTTCCCTGGTGCTACAGCTTCTAGTTGGAATAATGCTTATATTCAAGGTAAGAAGAAAACCCAATGAAAAATCAACCCTCTGATATATAAAACCTGCTCCAGAGACGTCTTAAGAGGATCAAGAGTCAAAGCTACGAGAGAACGAATGATCTTCTGGTGATGGGAGTCTTCATGATCACAGTGATCAACATCTTGCTGGCAGCCTTCACCACCACCGATGGCAATGCCCATTGAAACTATAATTATTTTCAGAGTATATTTATACATATATTTAAAATTGTATTTGATACAATATAACAGGAAGAACTATGTGGTAAATGCTACGTTAACATTGCGAGAACCTATAATGAACGATCGAATGATCGTTCAGATTGTTCCAGCGGCTCTCACACATAAATGCACTTGACGTATCTGACGTACGATATCTCAGCTTGTGTGGGGGACATGGCTTTGTAGGGGAGTTATTCCTAACCAGAGTAATCCTTCTTGACGCACTTGGCAATGGTGCTCAGTTGCATGTTGGTGGTGCCCTCATAGATGGCTCCGATCTTGACGTCACGGTAGTACTTCTCCTGCGGGAAATCGCGGGTGAAGCCCACTCCTCCCATCCAGTCGACGCACTTGATCGCCGCCCTTTGGGCCACCTCCGAGGCGTAGTACTTGGCCATGGCGGCCTCCTTCAGGAAGGGAACACCCTGCTCCTGCAGACGGGCGGCATTGTAGGTCATCAGGCGGGCAGCCTCGATCTCTGTGGCCACGGTGGCGATCTGGTGCTGCATGGACTGGAAGTTGTAGATGGCCTCTCCGAACTGCTTGCGCTCCAGCAGATATGGGATGGTGGCATCGAAGGTACCCTGGGCCAGGCCCACCATCTGGGCGGCAATGCCGATGCGGCCCTCGTTCAGGAAGCCAGCGGCATACTTGTAGCCATGGCCGAAGGTTCCCAGGATATTCTCCTCGGGCACGCGCACATTGTCGAAGGTAAGCATGCAGGTACCGGAGGCCCGGATGCCCAGCTTGTCCTCCGGCTTGTTCACAATCAGTCCGGGGGTTTCGCGATCCACAATGAAGGTGGTGATGCCACGGTATTTCTGGAAAAAAATTCAAAATAAATTTAGAAGAAATTAGTTATGGAAAGAGGAAAAATCTATAAGGTAATATTTCTTGTCTTAGATTTGGAATCTATTAAGCTTTTGCTAATTTTTCATTTAACAATCTATAGATCGAACTTTGATCTGGAAGCGATAAGATGGCAATCATTTACACATTAATAGAGATAAGCTATGGAAAATATTATAAGATTGATTAGGGGGTTTTTGAAAGTGAAAACTAGGCTTGGAGCAGATTAATCTTCTAAAGCTTATAGATTTCTTTATAGTTTATAAATCTCTACTTACATCCTCTGGCTTGGCGTTGGCGAAGACCAGGAAGACTCCAGCCACATCAGAGTTGGAGATCCACATCTTGGTGCCGTTGATCACGTAGTGGTTTCCATCCTTCTTGGCAACCGTCTTCAGGGAGAAGGCATCCGATCCTGCACCGGGCTCAGTGAGGGCGAAGCTACCAGCATACTCCTGGGCCAACTTGGGCAGATACTTGGCCTTCTGCTCGGCATTGCCGAACTTGATCATCAGCGAGTTGACCAGAGTATTGTGGATGTCCACAAAGGCGGCCACGGCGGGATCGATCTTGGACAGCTCCTCCACCACAATGATGTTGGTCATGAAGTTGCAGCCACTGCCGCCCAGCTCAGTGTCGATCTCAATGCCCATCAGGCCATTCTCGAACACGGCCTTAATCACGGAGGGATCGAACTTGTGCTCGAAATCCATTTTCTTGACCAGAGGCTGGATCTGATCCTGAGCCAGTTTGGCAACTGAAATTGGAAGGTGATAAATTCATTTAATATATATATAATTAATTTAAATAGGAAAATTTTAGGAAAATTATTAGAAAATGTATTAGGAAAATATTTTTTATTATTAAATATAAAGCTTCTTTGCAGATCCATAAAAAGTTAATCATCATGATCTTTCAGTAAAAGCTTTAAGTAAAGTTTTGAAAAGCTTTAGAAAACTTTTAACTGCACGTTTTCTTTGAAAAGAAATCGGTAAAACGGGTCTAAAGCTTTTTTATTTGTTTTCTACTCTGTTCTGCCTCTTTGTCTTCTAAGGGGCCTGCTGCTTGTATCAGTTGAGGTATGTCTCTATATAAACATGTGCTTATGTATGTATGGATATGTGTATATATTGGATACAAAGTATGTGTGTGGGTGTTGTGCGTGTGTCTTTTTATCAGCAGATTCTCCGAGTAATTCTCTGGTCGCGTGGGGCTCTCTAAGCAATTTTTCTCTCCGCTTCTATTATTCTCTCGCCGCGTTTATTATTGATCTTTTTTTAGGTACTATATTTTCCTGAGTTTGTTTAGTTGACCACCAACTGGCACACACCCACTAAATTTCTCACACCCCTTCTTTCCTTTCCCATATTTATTTATTAACCTTCGTTTGGTCTTGCATTTAACTTGGGAAATATTTAAATAATTTACTAACATTAGTTTAGTTTTCCCCACCATATGGGTGGGCTTGACATGGAAAATTTCGAACAGATGTGACGTGTCCCAGTGGACACTATGGAAAAGTTTAATTGTCCTACTTTTGGCAAAAAGGGAATTGCATTGTTTTATTTAAAAGGAACTTCAGCAGAATCTTTAAATTTATGTTTTCTTCGTACTTCACTTTTCTTATTAGCTTTTGAAGAGTGGGAGTGTTCTAGTTCATGACATGTTTTGTGGGCAACTGTACCAGTTTCTGGCATGTTTTGTGGACGACTGTACCAGCTTAAGATTTTATGTGTTTTATAAAAGTCTTTTAAAAATAAAAATAAAAGTGATTGGTTATTCGTGCTGTACTTTGTTTGTACTTAGAGAGCTTAGAAAAAAGATAACCGAAAACCCGTTTAACTTTATGCACTTAGACACTTTGCATTCAGCTCAGATTACGCAACCATCGGACCATATAGACACACGCATACCTAGAAATATTTATATACATATATAGAAACCATATAAGATTGAGTGATTAAAAGGAAAGGAATATTAATATGGAGAAATAATAGTATAATTAAATTTGGGTAAAAATGTAACCTTCCCAACTAGGAATCGGATGGATTGCGATGAGGAGGCGAGTCCTTTCCGCTCAGCCAATTCAACTCTCTAGGGAAGGGCGCCACCAAGAACCACGCCCCCGGTTGCCCGGCGTGATCACTAGAACAGTGATCACAGGTGGGCGGAGGGCGTGGCACAGCGGCATTTAATTGCTCTATCACAAGTGTAACGCTTTCCGGTTGACGTTGAAAAACCAAAACCGATCAGCTGACTGACTTGTGAAAAATCGAAGAGGGAATAAAATTAGGTTTCCTTGTATTGGGGAACTAGGGATCCCACCGAATTCTGAACCCACGCTTTGGGGAGTGTATTTTTTTTTCTTTTCTTTATTTTACCGGCAGCTCAACGGGGAACGCCAACGCCGGCCAAGCATAAGCAACGACGAAGTTCGTGGTTGAGCGGCAGAGGCAGCGAAAAGCTATTTTTAGACCCCGTGTGTGAGTGAGCGCTTGTAAGTGTGTGTACACGCCACCCACCCCCTTTTTTTAAAGGAAATATATAAAATTAATTGGAGAAACTTAAAATATGGGCAATGGAAAAAATTTTGTCTCTTTAAAAAGCTTATGATAAGGTAAGACCTTGAACTTGCCAAGTTGGCAGCTTTTTAAGGTAATATTTATAAAGCTTTGAAGAGCATAAAATATCCTCTTTAAAACTATGCTGGCAGCCTATACATTTTTGAGGAATATTATATTATTATATTATTATTTATTATAGAATTTTACAAGCACTTATAAAATATAAAAGTAAAGGAAATAAAAAATATGATTTTGTGTTAATTTTAACACTTAGTAAATTTTTCGTTTACTGTATAAAAAGTGTATTATATATTATGTTTAATTTTTAATCACTTCTTAAACACATTTATGTTACAACCTATATTATTACAACCTATATTAATCAAATATAAACTTTACAAATCTACAAATAATATAATACCCTAAATAGATAACAATATAATATGTATTTATATATATTTTTTGGAGGCACATATATATTTTTTAATTCTCTGTTAACGTTTCCCCTACTCAGCAATATTATTATTTAAAGGATAACATTATCCTTAGAATCAATTTTCTCTCCTTATATAGTAAAAACGAAACCTTCATAAATTATATAATTTCTGCGCAGCCACTAGGCAAATTGATTCAATTAACTTCTAGCTCACAATAAATACGAATCAGAAAGGTTAAATAATAAAGAAAATCATAAACAAGTAAGAATGAAAATTTCCCCAGAATAATATAAGAACCAATATCAGCAGGAAAATCCTAAAAACCTGCCGGACTAATATTAAATGACATTTTACTTCTACTATCACAACGAAAATGTGCTTATCTGGCAAGCAACAGCCCCTCCACCATCCCTTCCCTAACTAAACACACTTTATCAGCAGAAAAAAAGAAGAATAAATACTGGAAAAATATTATTACCCACTACTTTGTATTAATGCAGCATGGCTTGTAAGGGAAAATCGAAAAGCAATAGTAAATAAAAACAGGGGCAGCATCAATATGCGATGCTTGGAGTTACGTAACAAGCCAGACAAGCTAAACACCATAAAAAATATCTAAATTCGGCAGGGGAGGTAAAACACGCTTATCAAATGGGGTTATAGGTAGATCAGGGATCTATATAGTTCGGAAGGTAACTCACCAGTCTCCTTCATCATCTTCTCGTCGTCGGTGAGGAAGGTGAGCGGGGGCGGAAGCCCCGTCGCCGAGGACATTGCTGCATTTTGCTGACGTGCCGCGGCATTAACCAGCTATGAAAAAAATATAAAAAAATAAATAATAATAAGTATAGCACAATTTAATACAATTAAAGCCAAGGAGTCGCATTGGGGGGCGTGGCACACTCACCATGCGCATGGGCAGTTTCTTCAGACTGTTCATCATCTTGAATGTGGTGGAAATATTAATTAAATTAAGGGGCCAAACTGGACTTCGCTTAGATTTCAAGGACCGGATCCCAAAGTCAACACCACCACGGCAACCAGTTGCTCAAACGCGACTGAATTTCCATTCTCCAGCAGCAGCGGCGATCACCGAAGAGCAAGATGATTTTCAAACTCAAGCTTTTCACCACACCAAATTAAGTTCAACGCCACAAGCAGAGTTGCTGACTTGGACACATAATATGGCTATTTTATAGCTAGATGCTTCAAAGCTTTTTGGTTGGTCTGGTATTGAAAACTGTAAAAGTTTTGCCACAGAAATAGCTAAAGGTTAGAAATATTTTTACTCATAAATTTTATAGAGAAAACGTACTATCTATTTGTTACAATAAATAAACATTATTTAAACTTATTACTAACATGATCTTCAAAATAAGCATTTGAAAATTTATTTAGGAGGTTTCTGACCTTTACTTAATAATGAACCGAACTAAAATGTTTATTGCTCGCTTTTAAATTTAAATACTTAATAGTGTTGCGAAACATGTACAAACGGTTTGACATTCTGGCTGTCAAGGGTTGCTTAATAATATTGTCATCGATACTAATCGGATGAAAATATTAAAGCGAAATAAATCCTAAATGGTTACTTAAGCTTAGATAAATCTGTATTAAATTCGAACAAGAACTGTAAAATGTAATCTGTAAACTATCCAAATAGTTTAAATACTCCAAATTAACTAGTATTCACCACATAAAGTTAGCCGATGACAGCTACAAACTATCGCTAGGAGTACCATCGCTGGTGCAGCCCTTTTCCCATCGCTAACCGCGACCCATCTGTCAAATTTCTTTCTTTTCGTTGTTTTTACGACGGTAAGTGCGTTTTCGTGGTTAATTTCGTTTTTGGCCTGCCATCCCCACATATTACACCCCTTAAACAATGAAAAACGGGACCTTAGGCATGGCCAGACGCGATAAAGTAATTATTTCGAAATTCCGAGAAACATAAACTAATGCAGCGCACCCATTTTGTTTACAGTCCGCAGCACAAGCAAGATGAAACTGAACAAGTTCGTGTCGTCGTCGCGCAGGAAGAACCGCAAGCGCCACTTCCAGGCTCCCTCCCACATCCGCAGGCGGCTCATGTCCGCGCCCCTGTCCAAGGAGCTGCGCCAGAAGTACAACGTGCGCTCCATGCCCATTCGTCGCGACGACGAGGTCCAGGTGATCCGCGGCCACTTCAAGGGTAACCAGGTGGGCAAGGTTGTCCAGTCCTACCGCAAGAAGTTCGTCGTCTACATTGAGAAGATCCAGCGCGAGAACGCCAACGGCACCAACGTCTACGTGGGCATCCATCCCAGCAAGGTGCTGATCGTCAAGCTGAAGCTCGACAAGGACCGCAAGGCCATCCTGGAGCGCCGTGGCAAGGGACGTCTGGCTGCTCTCGGCAAGGACAAGGGCAAGTACACCGAGGAGACCGCCGCTGCCCAGCCCATGGAGACCGCGTAAATTACCGGCAAACAGACTGGATCACATTCGCCTCTGTGACGTCGCTGTTTACTGTTTTTACCGTAACGATTAGTGTAAAAAACAAAACAACTTAAAAAATCGCGTGTGAAAATGCCGCCATTCTTTACAATAAAGAACAGTTGATTTTTCGCAAAAATTGACAATGTTTCGTTTCCCTTTAAATGTATCAAAAGTCTTCAATGGCGCTATATAGAATAGCCCGCCAGGATTTCAGTTCGCTCCGGATTATATTGTTTAAATTTTGGATAAGCATGTGATTTGATTTTTAAGGATTGTCTCGAATATAGTGGAATATAATTCTTTTTCATATTTGTTAATGTTAACAGTTAAAATTTGTGTTAGCAACTGGTGCAAGATTTAATTTGCTTTCGTCAAATGCCAAAATGTAAAATTGCCAGACCTGTTCCTTGGTCGATTTGGACTATCTCAATACTTTAAACTCGGTTCCTCAAAGGATAAACACAAAACCTTAATACGTTTTTGTTAAATATTTAAATCGAATATTGGTTCTTTCTCTTCGGTTGCAGGTTAATCCTTTTTGTGTTTAATTTTTTTAACGAACGATCGCATTTTCTTTAAGTTAATGTTCCTCAAAATATTTAAATGGACGATCAAAACAATAAATCCAAAGTTAAGGTAACTTTTTATATGAATGTTTGGTAGCACATATAAATATATTTGATTAAAAAGTAACATTAATTTAAGAAAATGTAATATTTATATTCCATGCCGGGCCCAGAACCCTTCCGTGAAAGATCATTTTTAAAATTAGATTTCAAGTTTATTTTCGGAGAGTTTTGTTCATATGTATGTCTATAAGATACGAGAAGGCACTTTAATAGCTTTGGTTTTTGTTTGTAGCATTTGTACGATAAAATATTCTTAACTTAGTAATGGCGCCTCGAGCGCTGATCGTTGGAATTGTAGGGCTTGTGACGATTGTCCTCGCGGGTCTTGCCCTTCGACGGATTCGCCTCCTCTTCGTAGTCTTCGCCTAACCTGCGCTTGTTCTCCTCCTTAATGAATGCCTTTCTCTGCGAGGGGAAGAATCCTCTGGGCTCTCTTACTATGTTAGCACTGGCACAATAGGCCTGCGGATTGTAGTCTGGTGTGTCGTCGTCGTCCCAGTTTTCCTCCGATTCAATCTTGGGATGCTTGGTGTCTTCGGTCAGAACAGCAGCCGCATTGGTCTGATACTGGACTATAATCTTGCGATCGTCACAGATTTTGAGGTGTGCCTATTGAAATATTGTGTTAAGGAGCTGTATACCTAATATTTAGCATATTACTTACATGGTATTCTGGTTCTGTGATCAAATGTGCCTTATTAAAGGGACAAACCACTAGATTTACAGTATCTTTGTAGAGTTCTCGGCATTTAAGGATATGCTGCTGAAGTTTCTTGCGCAGCATTATGTGCTCCTTGTTGTAAGGACAGTATACCATCTCAGATTCGTCGCAGTCCATGTTTATTAATTAAAAGTATTATTATTTTAGTATCGCAATTACTTTTTATGCCTCGCGTCATTTGCAGATAGTGTTGGAAAGCAATAGTCTGATACTCCGATAGTTTTCAAAAGTGAGGTTTTGGGTCTTCCCAGCTTCCTTACCCAAATACACATTAGCATGTGTCTGCCATTTTTTAAGTAGCCGAAAAGCATTTTTAATAAGCTCCTAAGATTTCGGTTTTTCGTTTATTAGGATTAAGACAAGTTAAACTAAATGTGTTGACAACTGAATTTTCTTTTTAATTTATATATAACTTACGAATTTTAGTTAGTCATTATTTTAAGAAACGATATTTGTCAGAAGTATCGCTTCCAAACTGTGTCACGTGCCATAGTTCATCTCTAGCTCGATGCCATTTTACAGCACTGCTTTCTATCAATAAACAACGCAGCTCTAGAAAATATTTATAAAAATCGTAAAATACATCATTTTCATACATTTTAGTAGCTTGATAAGCACAGCAACAGCAAGATGGGCAAGGGATTCAACAACTACATGTGCAAGAAATTCTTTCATCCCGCCTCCAGGGACAATCTGAAAAGGGTAAGTAATGGGGTCTGGTGAAATTTCATATTTTTGGAAGGACCTTTCAATATAAAAATACGGAATTCTCTTGCAGGTATGGATGGCGGAGCAGCAGGCCGAGGCATACAAGAAGAAACAGGAGGAGCTACGCAATCAATACGAAAAGGAGCAGAATTTGCATGAGAACAAGGCGATGCTCAGCAAGGACAGCAAGGATAAGCTGAGTGTCAACTTCATGTACGAGCCGCCGCCAGGAGTGCGTAAAGAACGCGAGAAGGACGATAACGAGCCGGAATACAAGTTCGAGTGGCAGCGCAAATACAATGCTCCCCGAGAGTCCTATTGTAAGGGCGACACCGAGATTCGGGACCAGCCTTTTGGCATCCAGGTGCGCAACGTTCGCTGCCTCAAGTGTCACAAGTGGGGCCACATCAACACGGACAAGGAGTGCAGTATGTACAGCATCTCGATGAGCGAAGCCCGAAAATTACACGCGGAAAGCGAAGCCACCGACATCATGGCCAAGAACGTCCTTGAGGAGCAGATGAAGGAGGATGGCCTCATGATGAAGCGATCGGCGCTGGAGCTACAGAGCATTAAGACCATAAGACAGCAGCATCAACTGGTGCCCAGCGATGGCGAGGAGGAAGAAGCTAGCTCCCATTCACAAAACCCCGAGCTTCTCTTCCTTAAATCGCTGTCCAAAAAGCAGAAGCTGAAGCTCCTGAAGAAGCTCGAAAAGATTGAGCGCATGAAGCGTAAAGACGATCAAGCCATTAAGAAGTCTTCAAAGAAAAAGGCCAAAAAGCAAAAGGATGAGAAAGATGCTAAGAAAAAGAAAACCAAGAGTGAAAAATCAGGGAAAAAAGAGCGAAAATCTTCAATTGGCGACACTAGTTCATCATCATCCTCCTCATCGGATAGCGAGGACAATCGCAGAAGTAGCAACAAAGATGACAAAAGAGGTGGTCAACACAGATCGAGGGATGCTGAGGACTATCACCATCGACGCAGGGATGAGCAGAGGCATCGCAGAGATCGTTCTCGCTCCAGAGATCGCTCTCGCTCCGTCAGCAGAGATAGGAGGAGGGAGAGAGAGCGCCGGGATCATCAATCCAGGCGATAAGTGTATCTTTGTGAAACTACCAATCCACCAATAAAATATATCAACGTCTTTTTATATCTTTTTCAAAACTGAAATAATTCATATTTTCATTGGACATAAATTCAGATCCTGGCCAGCTGAGCTGTGGTAGAGGATCCAGCAGAAACGCAAAGCTCGGCGCCGTGAGTGCTTCCTCCCTCCCGAGAGATACTTTTCACATGGATGTGACTCTTGAGCATGGCAGCCCGTAAGATCAGCATCCTGGTGTGACGCTGATACTGCTTGCCCATAATCAGAGCCCGCTCGAAGGTGCTGTTCCTCTGGTCCGCCTCCTTGGCGTACAGGATCTTGTTGTGCGAATCGATGCGCGCCTGGATCTGCCCATCCAATATTAGCTGCATCACCTCGTTCTCCAGATCCCCAACTGATGAATTGAAGGCCATGGCCATTTTGTGCATGTCCGCGGACATATAGGGACTAAAGTATTGGATCAGGGCCCGATTACGTATCTTGGTGTAGAGAGCGGTCACATGGGGCGCTATATACATGTCCACCAGCAGATTGTCCCGGATCTCATCCAGCAGAGTCAAGCAGGAAGCATACTTGCTTTCGTAGAACTTGAATATAATATCCCTTAGCTGCGGCTCCAGTTCCAAGAAGAGTTTGAACGAGGTGGAGGCAATGACCAAGCGCTTCAGCTCTGGCCGATCGAAGGTGGCCAAGGCGCAGAGTCCACCGTATACGGCCACATTGCTTGTGGAGATCATTTCGGGGAAATCGCAGTGATCAAAGTTGGCGTTGAGGAAGTGCTTGGCGGCCACCTTGTACTTCTTCTGCTGCAGCTCCGCCAGTCCGGCGGCGCACTCCAGACGGGTGTGCACCTGGGCATTTGCTTCCTTGGAGCCCTCGGCGAAATCGGGGGTGCTCTCCGCCTTGGAAATGTAGCTCATGACGTGCGCCCAGTTCTGCAGATAGATGGACACCTTGATGACGTTCAGGCACATGTTAACCACATGCTTGCCACTGGTACAGTAATCTCTGGCCCTGGAGTAGCACTTGAGGGCGTTGGTGAGGTCGCCGCAGCTAAGATAATGGTCGGCCAGGTCATCATGACCACGCCGAATGCTCTCCTTGATTGAATTTGACTTGTAGTTCTTCAAATCGGAGTCCAGCTTTTCAAGCTTCAAAGCAGCCTTCTTCATCTTGGTGTCCACCCAAACGGCGTCATAAGCGAATGCGTCCTTCTCGCCAGCGGGCTGAGCCTGTCCCTGGGCCTGGGCCACCGGCTGAGCGGCTATATCCGGCAACGGAGCAGCTGCCGGAGCACCCGGAACAGCAGCAGCGGCAGGGGCTGCTGGCGGATCTCCTACAGTCGGTGGCGAGGGTGCATTGGCGGCATTTAAATCACCCAATCGCTTGTGCAGCAACTGGTAGAGATTGACGTTGTAGGTGCTCTGGACATAGGTAATGGCCATCTTCAGTGCCTCCACCGCCAAGATAGGGCAGACGTCCGCCACATAAATAAGTCGATGCAGTCGCACGATTCCAGAGTATTGATTGGCGTACACCTCCAGATCGATGCTGGGGTTCTCCACCACAATCTGCTGCTCCTCATTGTTCTCGTTGTCCTCGTTGGGCGGCGCATCCACTTGCATCGGCTCCACGGCGTTCTTTTGTTTGCAAAATACACAATTTGACACAGTATATATATAACCGAAATACGGCGTAATTTGATGGCTATTCTCACCTGCATAAGTGGCGGAATCGGCAGGACGGGCATCTTGCGTCGATTTGCAAATAAAAATTCTCGCTAAGGTTCCTGTTCTGTCAATTTATTTGGCCCGATTTGCAAATGAGTTTTTCGCATCGACGATTAGAGATGAGACCATCGGAGACACAAAAATATACTTTGATAAAAAATTAATAGTTTCATCATGCCTTTTTACTCAAAAAAAAAAAAAAACTATTTAAAACGATAAGTTTATGATTATATGACATATATCCTACAAATATATAAAATATATTCAAAATCACTATTTTTATCACCGTGACTTATTTTATTCGCTTACCTCTAGCTGACTGCATCGATATCTGCCATTACTTTCCAACACTGTTTTGCCAAAGAGAAGAAGAAGAAGAGAAGCGCACCACGCAGAGGGATAAACTTTCAGTTATTTGTGAAATAAACAAAATAAAACAATAAAAACAGAAGTAAACCAAATCAAGATGTCGAACATAACAGCCGCGGTAATAGCAAACCGCAACAAGAAGCATTTCTTGGGCGTTCCCGCGCCGTTGGGCTATGTGGCCGGTGTTGGTCGCGGGTGAGTACTGAAAAGTTTGTGTTACTCCGAGGAGAGCTTCATTTCTAATGGCTTTCACGTCATTTCAGAGCCACTGGCTTCACCACCCGATCGGATATTGGTCCAGCCCGAGATGCCAACGATGTTTCCGACGATCGGCATGCTCCGCCTGCCACCAAACGTAAGAAAAAAGACGAAGAAGAGGAGGAGGACGAAGACTTGAACGACTCAAACTATGACGAGTTTAGTGGTTACAGCGGCTCCCTGTTCTCCAAGGATCCGTACGACAAGGACGACGAGGAGGCGGATGCCATCTACGATTCGATAGACAAGCGCATGGATGAGAAGCGTAAGGAGTATCGCGACCGAAGGCTGCGTGAGGATCTGGAGCGTTATCGCCAGGAGCGACCGAAGATCCAGCAGCAGTTCAGTGACCTCAAACGCTCTCTGGCCAGCGTCACTTCGGAGGAGTGGTCCACGATACCAGAGGTGGGTGACAGTCGCAACAGAAAGCAAAGGAATCCCCGGGCGGAGAAGTTCACTCCCCTGCCAGATAGTGTGCTATCGAGGAGTCTGGGCGGCGAGTCATCCTCCACATTGGATCCCTCGTCTGGCTTAGCCTCTATGGTTCCTGGCGTGGCCACACCCGGCATGTTGACGCCCACGGGAGATTTGGATTTGCGGAAGATTGGCCAGGCTCGAAATACCCTTATGAATGTGAAGCTATCGCAAGTTTCCGATTCCGTAACTGGTCAAACGGTGGTAGATCCCAAGGGTTACCTCACCGACCTGCAGAGCATGATTCCCACGTACGGAGGCGATATCAATGACATCAAGAAGGCCCGCTTGCTGCTGAAAAGTGTGCGGGAAACGAATCCCAATCATCCGCCCGCCTGGATAGCTTCTGCCCGTTTGGAGGAGGTCACCGGCAAGGTTCAGATGGCCAGAAATCTGATAATGCGCGGGTGCGAAATGAATCCCCAGTCGGAGGACCTTTGGCTGGAGGCGGCACGCCTTCAACCGCCGGATACAGCGAAGGCGGTCATAGCACAAGCTGCTCGTCATATTCCAACGTCGGTCAGGATTTGGATCAAGGCTGCCGACTTGGAGACAGAAACGAAAGCCAAACGTCGCGTTTTCCGCAAGGCTTTGGAGCACATTCCTAACTCCGTTCGTCTGTGGAAAGCTGCCGTTGAGCTGGAGAATCCTGATGATGCGCGAATCCTACTTTCTCGAGCTGTGGAATGCTGCAACACCAGTGTGGAATTGTGGTTGGCCCTTGCCCGCTTGGAAACCTACGAAAATGCCAGAAAAGTCCTGAACAAAGCCCGCGAGAATATACCAACGGATCGCCAGATTTGGACAACTGCTGCCAAGTTAGAGGAAGCCAATGGCAACATTCACATGGTGGAGAAGATCATTGATCGTTCGCTGACCTCGCTTACGGTCAACGGGGTGGAGATCAATCGCGATCATTGGTTCCAGGAAGCCATTGAGTCGGAGAAATCGGGAGCCGTCCACTGCTGTCAGGCCATTGTGAAGGCAGTCATTGGGATCGGTGTGGAGGAGGAGGATCGCAAGCAGACCTGGATCGACGATGCCGATTTCGTGAGTATAATTATCTTGTTAGTCTTTGGGGAATTAACAACATTTATACATCTTCCAGTGTGCCAAGGAGAATGCTTTCGAGTGTGCCCGGGCTGTCTTCGCCCACGCCCTTCAGGTGTTTCCCTCCAAGAAGAGCATTTGGCTGCGAGCCGCTTACTTCGAGAAAAACCATGGAACCCGTGAATCCCTGGAAGCCTTGCTGCAACGTGCTGTTGCCCATTGTCCCAAATCGGAGATCCTGTGGCTGATGGGCGCCAAATCGAAGTGGATGGCCGGGGATGTGCCAGCGGCGAGAGGTATTCTCTCGCTGGCCTTCCAGGCCAATCCCAATTCCGAAGATATTTGGTTGGCTGCCGTTAAGTTGGAATCGGAGAATTCGGAATATGAGCGGGCTCGACGTTTATTAGCCAAGGCCAGAGGATCGGCTCCCACGCCCAGAGTGATGATGAAGTCAGCCCGTTTGGAATGGGCGTTGGAGCGCTTTGACGAAGCTCTGCGACTGCTCGAAGAGGCCGTCGAGGTGTTCCCCGATTTCCCCAAACTATGGATGATGAAGGGTCAGATCGAGGAGCAGCAGAAGAGGACAGATGATGCCGCTGGCACCTACACCCTGGGCCTGAAGAAGTGCCCAACATCCATTCCCTTGTGGATTTTGTCCGCGAATCTGGAGGAACGCAAAGGAGTGCTGACCAAGGCGCGCTCCATCCTGGAAAGAGGTCGTCTGCGTAATCCCAAGGTGGCTGTTCTCTGGCTGGAGGCCATTCGGGTGGAATTGCGTGCGGGTCTCAAGGAGATAGCCAGCACCATGATGGCCCGAGCATTGCAGGAATGCCCCAATGCCGGCGAACTCTGGGCAGAGGCCATCTTTATGGAAACTAAACCTCAGCGAAAAACCAAGTCTGTGGATGCGCTCAAGAAATGTGAGCACGATCCGCATGTGCTGCTGGCTGTGTCGAAGCTATTCTGGTCGGAGCACAAGTTCTCCAAGTGCAGGGATTGGCTTAATCGAACGGTAAGTATTTATATAGTTTTCTATTTTTGCCAAGTCAAGCTAATCATTGATTTATTGCAGGTTAAGATCGATCCCGACCTGGGCGATGCTTGGGCTTATTTCTATAAGTTCGAATTGCTTCACGGCACGGAGCAACAACAGAAGGAAATCCTTGATCGCTGTATTTCCGCTGAACCAACTCACGGCGAGTCCTGGTGTCGAGTCAGCAAGAACATACAAAATTGGCAGTTCAAGACTCCGGATACGCTGCGTGCCGTCGTGCGGGAACTATCCATACCTATTTAAGCTTAAGTTTCTTTGATTAAATACATAATTTTTTGCAGTCCTAACGCTGCATGATTCGATAACTATTCACATTGTGATAGACTTTCTTAAAGTGCTTGAAGATGAGTTCGCAGAGAAAGAAGCCAAAGCTAGCGGCAGCACCACAACCAAAGATGCCCAAGGCATAACGACATTCTGTGAGGCCGATAGAGACAAAGCCACCCACTCCTCCTTCGCATTTCGGCTTCTGGGGTATCCATTTCCGTTCCTCTCGATTCAGCAGACTCACCTCCCGTTGCCAACGTAATCTGGGCGACAAAATTTGTCAATATATCTGATGAAATCTGTCTCTAGGAATTAATCTTACTGTCTTCGTAGGAGTTCCTTGTAGGGAAAATTCTTCCTGGTGGGAATGGACATCATGGGCAGCTGAAATGGCTCCAACTCCATCAGTCCGCACTTTTCCGGCTCACTGAATGTATCGCTGACGATCTGATAGCCCGCCTGAAGCTCAACCTGGTAAGCGAATAGGCCAGTCCTCATCCTTTCCATACCCAAAACTGGACGAATATAGACATTGTCGCCCTTGGAGGCGATTTTCTTGCGGTACAAATTCTTGGTCACTGGATCAGTGGACTCGATAAAGTATATCTTATTATACTGTGTATCCTGAACACCGATTTCCAAGGGCGACTGCTCTAGGTCACCCAGTGACTTAATCGCATCCGAAGGACTCTGCAGCAGAGCGACTATATTAGCGGAAAAGGAGGTAAACAAGAAGAGAGCCGCCACAAATGTAGTGAAGACTATGATCCTTGCCGATCGATTTCTCACATCCACATAGAATCCCTGCTGGCACATCGCGCCCCACACAAAGTTGAACGTATCCATGTAGGTCATATCGTGGGTGTCGGGTGAAAAGAGAAGTTCTACGACCAAGACTACCGTGGTTATGATCAGTAGCATTAGGATAGAGACCCACACATCGGTCTCAAAGGGCATGGCAAAAATATTGGCCACTGCCGAAAGGGGCGGTTGTCGGAACATAATCCCCGCTCTCACTCTATAAGTCTCGGCCACGAAATCAACCAGAGCAATGCGCTCCACTCTCATAAAGACGGCCAAGTTGGCAAAGTCCAGTTCGTAGCGCTGGAAGCGACCAATTAATCCATCGAAGGATCCATTTGGCTGACGCCATCCATAGTTGGCGGTTTGATAAGTATTGTAACTGAAAGTGAGTTAAATAATTCAAAAGAAATAATTCTAAGATATTACAAACTTATCTTCTTACCTTATATTCAATCTATTGGCCAGTTCCACCAACAATCGATGATTAACCTTTGATATAGTATCAATGTGTCGCATCGACAAGTCCTCAATATCGGTAAAGAGATCAGGAAAGGCAATAACTATGCCCGAATTAAATACAATGCCCTCGAGATTCTGCCTATAAGTAATCGCTGAGCCGAAGTGTTGCAAGGCATGGATGACATGCCTCCGATGTCGAATGTTCTTTCCCACCAAAGTTCTCTTCAGGGGCTTCCAGGCAGCCACCTTATACAAGTCTATCAAGCTCGAGGAAAAGTTACCACTCGTCGTCTCGTAGTGAAGAACCCTCAATTCGCTATCCGGAGGAATGAATATCTCAGGATCCTCCAGTAAGTCCATGTCTTTCTCATCCTCCGTGAGCAGCAACCAAAAACGATTCGTGGTGAAGTAATTGTGCTCCGATGCCGCTGACCATCGAAGCAGATTCAGGGCACACTCGCTGCGAAACTCCAGCATAAGGATACCCAATTTGTAGGACAGCTTGGGCAGCACAAACGACGTGGCCCAGTGGGTGGAGTTGTTGGCATGGAAAGTCTGGGGCGGTGGGGCTTCCTTCAGCTCGTCCAGTACTTCGACATGTCGCAGGTCCCTCAACGTGGACGCCGTACTGACCTGCACATAGAAATCGTTGAGGTTGAAGTGCTGCCACAGCGTCCAAAGGCGAGCATCCGCTGAGAGGGGAAGAACAGATGCAGAGAGAGAAAATGTTGCTGTTTTTTAATAGAATTTAATGTTAAGATTTCTAGATTTTGTAGAGCAACCAAGACTTAAATAAAGCACGAATGGAAATCTGAGCCAGGCTTATAGATTTTGTAAAGAAAACTTAGTTATATTCAAAGACCAACCAAGGGCTTTTAGAAGAAAGCTGTTTTGTATGATAGCTAACCTCCTTATTGAGTATCTTTATTAAAAAAAAAAAAAGATATAGAAAATTGTGAGCTAAGCTCTAGTTTTACAACATATAACATATCTAGATTTTCTAGAGCAACCAATAAAAAAAAAAAAAGTAAGGACTTAAAGCAAGCCTGAAAGGAAATCTGAGTCAGGCTTATATATTTTGTAAAGAAAGCTAAGTTATATTTAAAGAGCAACCAAGGGCTTTTAGAAGAAAGCTGTTTCGTATGTAAGCTAACCTCCTTATTGAGTATCTTTATCATAAAAAAAAAGATATAAAAAATTGTGAGCTCAGTTCTAAGTTTACAACTGTTTTTTAAGTTTTTAGTTAATTGTTTATATACAAATCCTGTGTAATTCCCAAAGTATATTCAAGGAACAACACAGACTCTAAATTTTATTCTCCGTGCATTGTGGGGTCATAAATTTGCGCGAAAAGCACATTGCATGCAGAGGGTTAATTCACCAATGTCCGTGTGACAAACGACCAGCATCAGACTGTGAACGCCGTGGTGGCGATAGTAAGCGACTAGCATATCCGGCAACTGATTGCCCCACGGTGTTTTCGAGCTCAGATCCGGATCCTCTCGGGAGTTTTCGCTCCGCCAGCTGCCAGTGACACGTGGCGGCCCCGCAGTGACAGCGAGGAAAAATAGCAGGGGTAGCCGGAGGAGCCAGCGGAAAACTTGAACTTTCATCACTCCGAATATTAACGAGTTGCTGTCCTTTCGCTCATGCATTTTCCGCATTTTCCGGGCGTACGCGTATTTTTTCGCTTGCTGGTCACTGGTCGCTGTTTTCTGGCTTTTATAGCCAAAAGACTTTCGCCGGTAATTACATTTAAGAAATTGCTTTAAAATTATGCATTGATTACGCTCCACTGCAGGTCCTTCAGCCATTGCAGGGCAGCCAATCCTGTGCCATGTCCAGTACCCTGCCCCTGTGCTGTCATTCCGTTGGGCAATCTTCGCGAGCAATTTCGCGACAACTGCAATTGATGCAATTGGTCATCGATGGCGTTTAATTGGTCCAAGCAAGTGGCGCACAAACTGTCCTCCGTGGAAAGTGCGGACAAAGTCAATTACGTGTCAACGGCGACCGGAATGGAGAAAGTTGGATTCCGACTTTCAGGACTTGGTTGGACTTTCGGATAATCACCTCCTCGTAACTTTCACGGTCGCCAGGTTGGATAGGTTTGCCAGTGAAGGAGTTTGGAAAGTTTCTCTTTAACTTTTTTGTTTTATTTTGGAATTTAGTAATGTTTAATTTGTTACTCTTCTATTTAAACCACAAATCAGTGTTGAAATATATATATATATTCAAGTAAGGGAACGTTATATTTTGAGTAAATCTTAAAATGAATTTTATAGGCCAACTACTATCCTTTTTATCCTTTAAACTACAAACTACAAAACAGCGTTGAAAAAAATAAATATTTATTTATATTATTATATTATTATTATATATATATTATATATATATACTATCTTTTGTGTCCTTTTAACTACAAGCCACAAATCAGTGTTGAAATAAATATATATTCATTTATTTATAGGCCAACTACTACCCTTTGTATCCTTATAACTACAAACCACAAAACAGTGTTTAAATAAATATATATTCATTTATTTATAGGCCAACTACTATCCTTTTTTTTTAACTACAAATCTCTAATTTTTCAACATAATTGCATATTAAAGAATTCTACAATCACGTAAACTACTATTAAATTAATCTACTAAACTCTCTCCTTCTTTTTAAACTTAAGTGTGCGTGGAAAATCTTCTTTCCGGCTTAAAAACCAACTTTAAATAAGCTGCATAAAATCAGTTAAAGAGCCAAGTTTCTGCCCAAAGGCAAAAGCATTAAGAAGCAATTAAGAAAATTGAATAGAAAATAAGAGAACAAAAAGTAAGCAAATTTGACCAAACTTTGGGGGGAAGTTCACATACATATGTATGTATGTATAAACACACATTTAGCTGGCAAGCAGGAACTGGTATTAGCCTGATGTCACAGGACAATAACAACAACAATGGCCCGCACATACGACATTAACACAATTACAATCTGAACATGTGTTAGTCTTGCTAAGACATGCGTTGACTATAAAGAAAAATCCAATTAAAAGTGATAAAAGTTATTGAAGCGTAGCGCAGCCAGAAGGAAAAACCGTCGGAGAAAAACAGCAGGAAAACAAATGGCCGAAAAGGGGGAGAGGAGAGAGAAGAGGACAGGGACGGGAAGGAAGCGAATGAAGGCCGGAAAGAAGGCCTGCAAAATGGCCGTACAAAGTGGCTGCCATTAGTGGCATTGGTCCCGGACTATATGTGGCGCTGATTGCAACACCAGATTATCACACAGATTGGGCGAGTGGCGAGACATGCCAAGGACGAATCAAGATTCACCCACCTTATCGTGGGTGGGTTGGGGCTCGGGGACGGCTAATCATTCATCCGCCGAAAAAGAGCAGGAACGTGCAGATTTTCCACTTTGAAAACATTTTCCGGATCAACTGAAGTTTGAGGAAAGCAAACAGGAAGATAATTTAGAAGAGGGTAGCTGCATTTTTAATTGGGTTTAAAGAATATCTGAAAATTTATGTATATCTGAAGTGGGTAATAAAATTTCATATACCGCTACGTAGCTTAAGGAAATAATGTTAAAAGTTGAAAATAATTATAGTTATTTAATAGAAATTATCGTTAAACATTAATATTTTAGTTTTATGTAGGGTATGATGTACCATTTAAATTCCCTTCTATTAAGTTCCTAAAATGTATGTTGAATATAGAGCTAACCTTTTTTTAAAGAGAAACTTTGCTTATTTATTGTTTATATATTAATGGTGTTTTATAATTTAAAATTTAAAAGGTAAAATAAAATGTATGTAAAACATAAAGCTATCCTTTGTTTTAAACAGAATCTTGCTTAGTTATTGTTTATATTAATGGGGCTTATAATTTAAAAGATATAAGGTAAATTAAAATGTATTTAGAATAGAAAGGAAACTGTATATACCCTTTGTTTTAAACAGAAACTTTGATTATTTATTGTTTGTATATTAATGGTGTTTTATAATTTAAAAGGTAAAAGGTAAATTAAAGTGTATGTAAAATAGAAAGCTTACCTATGTTTAAACAGAATCTTCTTTAGTTATTGTTTATAATTTAAAAGATAAAAGGTAAATTATCATGTATTTATAATAGAGAGAGAATAGAAACATAAACTTTGCTATTTATATTAGTAATGATTATAATTTAATAGGTAAAGCTCATAATTTGTTGCTAAAGCATTTTAAGGTTTCCCAAATCAAGGGTAAATAGATTGATTAAATGAGTTCTTTACGTGAGTACTTCTCCCTAGGATAATTAATAAACCTTAACATTTAAGCACCCTTATGATGTCTTACTTAAACCCTGTATCGTCTTAAATTCTGCGCTCTTCTGTGATTTTTTGGCTGTTACTTGAACCATCCCAAACTTTAACACAATGTTCATTCTTTCACTTTGCAGTGAGTAATTGGCCGTTGGTAGTTGGCGGCTGGCCATTAATCATTTTGTTCATGTTTTCGGACGTGCGCCTGTCATGTTGAACTACTTTTATAATTTTCACGCTGTGTGTTTGCCTGGTCAGTTAATTTTTTATTACTTACTCGTACTCCTACTTTATTCTCGTGTAATCCATATGGGATAAAAAAAGTTTATTATTGCCCTTCACAAGGAGTGAGTTTCGCTTCCATTCTGCACTTCAAATTGCTGTTTGTCGGGTTTATTGAGCGTAAATTAAGGCAAATCTGTAGGCGGAGGAGGGAGGGTTTTGGTGACCCAATTTACCCCACTGATGGCGGGAGTTCATCCTTTGAAGGCATTGCAATTATCGGAGATCTTTCGCTTGACTGCACAAGATTGCGGCGGGTTATGTTCGATTTGCATAAGGTACAAAGGACCGAAAACCTTTGACAATTAGTGTGTGTATTTATAGAGCCTTTGTGACCTTTGCCACCCTATGCTTGGATCCCTCTCGCATCCTTTTGGGCTCTGTTATCCTTGTGTTGTATTTGTGTAGCCTACGGCTAAGCTAAATTGAAGTATGCTTGATGTTTATTATGCAACCACAATGTGCTACTTTGTGCTACCTTTTGGCTTTCACGCCTTTGAAATACATTTAATCCATCATTGCACAGGCACACATGTAGAATGTAGAATAGGATGGACCTTATAAATACTGGGAGTAAACTTAAAAAATTACGTATACGACACATAAGCCGGGTTAAATGTTGGTATATCATGAAAAGATTAGATTAAGTCATAGAATATTTTTAAATACATAAAAAATATTTTTCCCAATTAAATTAATATTTTAACTAAAAAATTACGTATACGACACTTAAGCCCTGCTAAGTGTAGGTTAATTTTAACAAGAGAAAAAACTTTATCATGAGAATATTAGATTAAGTCATAGAATATTTTTAAATAAATAAAAAATTTTATTTCGCATTCAAATTCATATATTAATTTAAAAATTACGTATACGTCACATAAGCAGGGACAAATGTAGGTTAATTTCTATAAGAGAAAAAACTTGATCATGAAAAAATAAGATTAAGTCATAAAATAATTTTAAATAAGTAAAAAATTATATTTCGCAATCAAATTCATATTTTAATTTAAAAATTATGTATACGACACATAAGCCGGGTCAAATGTAGGTTAATTTCTACAAGAGAAAAAACTTTATCATGAAAAATTTAGATTAAGTGATAGAATATTTTTAAATTAATAAAAAATATTTTTCAAAATAAAATTCATATTTTTCTTAAAAAATTACGTATACGACAAATAAGCCCTGCTAAAAGTAGGTTAATTTCTACAAAAGAAAAACCTTTATAATGAAAAATTTAGATTCTATGTCTTAGAATACTTTTAAATAAATAAAAAATATTTTTCGCAATAAAATTCATATTTTAATTAAAAAATTACGTATACGACACACACGCCGGGACATTTCTACAAGAGGACAAACATTAGCATGAAAAATTTTGATTAGGTCATATAATATTTTTAAGTAAATAAAAAATATTTTTGCCAATCAAATTCATATTTTAATTAAAAAAAGAATACAATAAATGGCATTTTGATATCCCTTTTACATTTCTAAGCCATTTAACCAAATATTTTATTGAAATAAAGCACTTGTAGAATGTCCTGATAGCCACCCTAATGTACGTATATTCATTCAAAGGATACCGGCCTAGCCCTTGGCCATGTCTGACTGTCTACAGCTTTATTGACTCCCCGTTTTCAATTTGCCTGAACATAAGAGCGCCCCGAGAAACCTGTTGAAAAGGTGCAAAATCGCTCATTCATTCGTTAGCTCGTCCTCGTTGGCCCTGCGTCCTCCGCGTGTCCTGCCCAGCCCTGCCCTGCCCTTGTTGAGCAAACACGCTTAGGCAGCCTTATCAATCAAAGGTATCTCAGCGTATGTATATGGACTGCAGAACACACCCACCGAGATACAGATACAGGACACGCCCACACATATGTTATTAATATGGGTGCCATTTATCAAGGGCCAGGACCCTTGAGTCCTTGAATGGTGCGACGAAGCTCCTCAATGAAATGTGTCTGATCAAGTCAAATTCGGATTAAATTGTGTGCCTCCTTTTTTCTGTTCATTTTTATTTTTTGCTCGATTTTTTCTGCCTTTTTATTTAAGTATTTTATGGTCGTTTGTCGTGCGAACAGAGCGTGAGTATTGTGGAGGCGATTTAAGTTAAATCGTTTCTCCAGGCGTCGTCAGGTGGCTAATGAAATGGGCTGCGATGTGATATCGCAGGCAATTAATATTGATTGGCAACTCATAAATTTGGCGGGATAATTTATGGCGTGCGGAAATGAAGATAAATCTGTCTATCTCTGGAATGCCTCTGATTGAGATGTTGTGTATTTTTGAGTTAATTGATAAGGATTTCTATATGGGATTGGCTCCAAGAAATGCAATTAGGTGTGGAAGTTAAAATTATTTGCAGAAAGGAATTGATTTATGGTAATCATTGAGGCTTCATTGAATTATAAAGAATGTTATCAATGGGTTCCTTCAAAGAGATCTTATTAAATTTGTTTATATCACATTATTAACCACACATTTCCAGCAGCTTAGTCTTTAAATACCCCCCTTAATGTAAGATACTCCATAGAGATAGCTTAATCCTGCCCAGGAATAGGGCTGCAAATGACCCGACAAATACGTATATAAATATAAACGCCCATTGATTTCCGCCGACCAATAATACTTACCTTACTTGCCCTAATGATCCACTAGATTAAGCCACAAAATCGCCCTTTTTTCGACAGTGAGTTGGATGTAAAGTAAGGCTCAATATGTCAAAGTTCGTCGGCCATTGACATTAATTAATGGAATGTAAAATGAACAGCAGCAGGAAAAGCAGGAAAGCAGCGTGAGCAGATAGTCGGGCAATTAGGCCCCGAAGCTGGCTGAGACCAAGGAGAAGGATCTCCGGCGGATACGGCAGCAAGGACACCGGGCCTGGGGGAGATGGCTATCGCGTATAATTTGTGAAAATTGATGATTTGTTTAGATTTACGAATGAGCGAACAAAACGAACCAAATGGCCACGTAGCCAGGACGAAAAGGAAATCCCAACAAAGGCGGAGCAAGGTGTTTCCATGCCTTTTTCCGTCAACGAAGGCTCCAAGGTGTTTGCTAATTGATTCGATATAGATAAATGACCCCAGGGCGAGAGACCACCCCTAGATAAGTGATTAATGAGCCCTTCTATGGGTTTTTGCGGAGCCATTTCCGGGTATTCTATTTCATACTTTCTAATTACTCCGTGTCCTTGGCAAGGCCTGGACCACTCAACTCCAATCGCCACTAGAAATTTGAATCCTGCTGCGGCCATAAGCCTTAATTACATGTTGATTATAAATTATTGCCAGCTTCGAGCCGGCAGGGGAGGCCACTCGACGGCCTGGCTGATTAAATAACTCAATTAGACGGCAGGCAGCTCATCAACTTCTGTTTGGATGGGGAATATGCTCAAATGAGTGGTGATTGGTGAACATAGGGACAAGACCAGCATTTATTATGGGCCTTTGATGTACTCTAATCTTAGTTACTACTTTGGCTATGAATACCGAGCTAGAGACTGTAATTATCGGGATGTCTAATAATTGCTATGATTAGAAACTCTTTATTAACAAGTATTAAATCTTGATTTGGTGAAAGTAAGCACCAACCCAGCAGTTTAACGAGTTTCCTTAACCCCTATTTGATATATTTAGGTTTTAAATTCTTGATAATATGAAGATGTTATTTTGTAATCAAAACAAATATAGTTATAAAATTTGATTTTTTGGAAATAATCAAAGGTGTCAAGATATTGCTACGCACTTGAAATCAATTGAAAATGGGTAGTAATGCGCTAATCAAGTAATTAAAAAATGTACACTTTTATCTTCAATAAAAAAAGACTTTTTGTAGGATGATACATTTAGCATACTTTTGGGCACAATTATAATTGATTTGACAAATCAGAGCTATATCTATAGCTCCCCTTGATTAAATAACTATGTTGTTGTGATAATTTCATACTTGTAGTTAATATTATATATATAATATATTTAATAATATTTAATTTATATTTTTATAGCTTCCTTGATTAAGTAACTTTTCCGTTTTAATAACTTAATTGTTGAAGTTAATATTATATTCATAATATATTTAATAATATTTGATTAATATTTCTATAGCTCCCCTGCAAAGGAAACTATTCTGTTTTAATAATTTTATTCTTGAAGTTAATATTATATTCATACCATACTTAATAACATCAACCATATTATTTATTTAAATGCTTTTTGCTCCAATAAATAAATTCATATCCCTATATATATGATAATTAATAATTAATAATTGATTAAATAATGTATGTATTATTTACTTCTCAATTTTGGTTATAAATTCAGCAAAAAGACTCAATATTAACCTTTTAATCTCGAAACAAACTTAGGATAAGATACGATTATAGGATAAACCTCGCTGAACGCATTCTATATTTGTTCAAACAGAATTATCGTGCGGGTTATTCCCTTATATTCCCCAATCGTCCAAAAATTAATTTTTCTAAGAAAATCAAGCAAAGTACTCCACATTTACCTTTTAATCACAAAACAAACTAAGGATAAGATACGATTGGTTTTACCATAAGTGCGTTAAAGATACATCATTGGATAAACCTCAGTGAACACATTCTATATTTGTTCAAACAGAATTATCGGACGGGTAATTCCTTAATATTCCCCAATCGTCCACTAATTAATCTAGACAAAGAGCCTCGGAACCAATTAAGATCGAATGAATGAGAGTCCACGTAAGACGCCAACGAACCCGCACACTTTGCCACTCCACGTAAATAGATAAGGTCCCACCCGTTCGATATTGCTCCGACAGAGATAATGGGTCCGGAGAATGGCGAGATTCTGTTTTTTATTAACTATTTTTCATTAATTTGCGAGATATGGCCGGGGACTATTTAAAGATGCCTCTGGAGCATTTCGGGTGTCAAAACTGAAATGAAGTGCGTTCGATTGACATTGCTCCTGCTCGTTGGCCTCCTGGCAGCTCCGGCTGCCTGGGGCCGAATTCCCTATCCCATTGAGGTGGAGCAACCGCCACTTATGTCTGAGGATGAGATCCAGCACCGCATCATTGAGGCTCCCCAGCCCGTAGGCCGTGCTGGAGGTGAGTGCTGAGGTTGATCTCTAGTAACCTCTTAGAAAATTAGATATGTCCTCCTGACACTGGCATAGATATTTAATAAAAAACATGATCTTCTATAGCTTGCAGTGTGACGATCCGCGGAGGCCTTCCCAGTCCCCAGCCCGTGTACCTGAAGACCAACTCCGAGGACTTCTATCCCTTCTCGGATGTCGGAGCCATGGAGTTCGCGTCTGGTGGCTCCCTGCAGCTGTGGTGTCCCTCGGGCTTCAACACTCACTCGGAGAACCTGATCACGGCCAGCTGCGTGAGTGGCACCACCTTCAGCGTGGGTGGAACCAACTTCGAGTTCAAGGATCTGTACTGCAAGTCCTGGCCGGGCTTCAAGGCTGTCAAGTCCGGAGCCACCTGCAACGGCGGCATTGTGATCCGCGTGGGCTTCGAGATCACCTCATCGCGATTCGCCGAGCAGATGCAGATCTGCTTCAACGAGGAGGAGGAGGTGACCCGCTACACTCGCCACACGCTGGAGCCCGGCAGCAACTACTACGAGACCGGAGTGGCCAGGATCACCTTCCAGACCGCCGGCTTCTTCGGTGGCAAGAATGTGGACAAGCTGTACACCCAGGCCACCCAGCTGGAGACCATCAACAACGACCTGGGCGGCGATGCCGAGCAGTACTTCGACTATGCCACCAATGTCTACCTGGCCCGCGGCCACCTGGGCGCCAAGGCTGACTTCGACTATGCCCCCGAGCAGAGGGCCACCTTCCTGTTCATCAACGCCGCTCCCCAGTGGCAGACCTTCAATGCCGGCAACTGGGCCCGCGTGGAGGACGGTCTGAGGGCCTGGGTGTCCAAGAACAAGCTGAATGTGAACTGCTACACCGGTGTCTGGGGCGTGACCACTCTGCCCAACAAGCAGGGCGTGGAGACCCCCCTGTACCTGGCCAAGGATGCCAACAATAACGGCCTGATCCCCGTGCCCAAGATCTACTTCCGTGTGGTCATCGAGCCCAGCAGCCACAAGGGCATCGTCTTTGTGGGCGTCAACAATCCCCATCTGACCGAGGCGCAGATCAAGAAGGACTACATTGTCTGCACGGATGTGAGCGACCAGGTGACCTACATCAACTGGAAGAAGACGGACATCAAGGCCGGCTGGTCCTACGCCTGCGAGGTGGCCGACTTCCTGAAGACCGTCAAGCATCTACCCGCTCTGACCGCCAAGGGAGGCCTCCTCATCTAAGTGGTGATCAAAATAAAGCCCAAAACCTTTCAGAATTTTATTTCCAATGAGCACGCCAATGGGTATTATCCAGGGGATTGTGGGACATGTCAGGTGATTCCCCCCATCTTTTATAATGTTTTTGATCCAGTCCAAGTGCATATAGACGTTGGTGTACACCGATGGCAAGACCTTGGATCCGCAGCCGATCCGATAGCTTACCACCCCGTAAACAGTATTATTGAGAATTAGTGGACTGCCTGTGTCGCCAGCACACGGATTCTCATTCAGACTGTTGTTCAGGTTTCCGGCGCACAGCATCTCCTCCATGAAGGTGTGCAGCTTCGCCTCGCAGGTGTCTCGGGTGAGGAGCTCCACGTCGATGCTCATAATTCTGGAGGCCAGGAAACCGCCCTATAGAAAGGGAGCTACTATTATCTAAATTTGAGAACTAGGTTGGAGAGTTAACCTTTAACATCCGGCCCCAGCCGAGAACGGTGTAGTTGAGACCCGTTTCCGGCTCGGCCTCTGGCAGGTCGATCACACCCACATACTGGTTGTTTGAGGGCAGGTTCCTGGCCAGTTTTATCAAGGCTATGTTGTGTGTGTTGAAAGCCGTATAGCCATCCGGCACGAAGATCCTCTTCACGGGCATGTTCATCGTGTATCTGGGCAGGTACTTCAGGCGATTTAAGGTTCCGGCCACAATGACCAAGAACCTATTGCGGTGCAGGATTTTCCGCTGGCTTTTCGGGAAAGGCAGGTCGGGATGAGTAAGTCCATATAGATACAGGTTCCATACAGAGTGCTATACCTACTCCATGACGCAGTTGGCGGAGGTCAGGACGAAGGCCAGTGAGACAATGACGCCGCCGCAGAAGTGATTGTCCCCGAAGTAGGCGCTGGGTGTCCGAGACCGCAGGGAGACCACATATTTGGCCAGGCCCATGTTTTTCTCCACGGTGAAAGACGGACTCGAGAGGCGCTTCACCCGCCGGCGGAGGTAGAGGCTCTCCCCGATCGAACTCCCAGCATGGCAGGACGGCAGGAGGAGCAGAATTAACAGGAGGTACAAGAGGAAACTGCACAAGTTTCCAGATACATTTTGTTTTATTATTAACATTAGAAAGAACTTTACAAAATGACTGTTAACTCTAACGATTTGTTGTAGCTTTGATTTGGAATATATTATTGAATTAGTGAAGTGCCGGCTTCACCTCTTCCTTAAATATTTATCTTTCTTCCTTCAAATACTGTCATCCAAGGAGTACATTTTAATAAACCGATACGTTTACAAATCAGATATGAAAGATTATAAGATACAGCAATTTCTTCTGAAGTAAAATCTCCTAAACGCTTTCTATTACTGAAGCACAAACCAATATAAAATAAACATGGCCAATGTAGCCTCCATTGGCTATTAATACTGTAAAAGTTTCCAGATACTCTTTGTTTAATTATTGACAAAATGACTGTTAACTCTAACGACTTGTTGTAGCTTTGATTTGGAATATATTATTGAATTATTTAAGTGCCAGCTTCACCTCTTCCTTAAATATTTATCATTCCTTTAAATACTGTTACCCAAGGAGAACATTTTAATATACTATAATATATACATATAATATGTTATATAATTTGTAATAATATTTACAAATCAGATATGAAAGATTAACATCAAATACAGATACTTGCTATTACTGAAGCACAAACCAATAAAAAATAAACGTGGCCAATGTAGCCTCCATTGGCTATTAGTACCCTTCGGATCCAGCGAACGTTCTGGTACACATCGGTGTACACAGATGGCATTTGGGCGGCATTACATCCCACGATGTGGCTAACGATGCCGTATATAGTCCTGCCGTTCATCAGAGGAGCACCTCGGTCCCCGACACACGGGTGCTGGGCAGAGTTAATGCGTTGGTCCAGGCCGCAGAGCAGGTCATTTTTAATTATATCCAGCATCTTGGAACATAGCTTGGACTGAATTATTTTTATGTTGATGTGGAGGAGCTTGGCGCTAATCGGACCGGACTGTGGAGGTGATCTGGTGGGTACCTAGGTTCGGAGTGGGTTCGATCTACTTACGCGGAACATTCGACCCCAGCCAATGACACTGCACATGGTACCAACTTCGATGGGTCTCAGAGGTAGATCGGCCATGGCGATGCTGTCCCAATCCCTGGGCAATGGGGTCCTTAACACCAACATACAGATATCTTGTTCGTTGCGCAGGGTGAAGTTGTCCGGCACTACAATTTGCTTCACCGTCGTGTGGAAACTCCTGCCCTTCTGGTATCTCAGCCTATTGGGGGTCCCGGCAACCACGAGAAATACCCGGCTGGAATATACGGCCCTATTCATGCTGTTTCATCAAAATAATAATATATAAAATAGTGTCAACTCCTCAGGGATATACGCACTTGATCACGCAGTGTGAGGATGTCAAAACCAATACCGGCGACACGATAACGCCTCCACAAAAGTGATTATCCCCGTAGTACTTGTGCGGGGTCCTCGTCCTTATGGACACTATAAACTTGGCCATGTGAAGTGTCTTTTCGTTGTAGGAGGCATGGGACAAGCGCCGGATCCGCTTAAGGGATAGAGCCGACTCATTCCGGAAGTGGTCAGCTGCGCAGGCAGCTACCAGGAGGAGTAGTAACCCTAAGATATTTATATTTGTCATGACAGCTTTGGCATGTGTCCAGCGTTAGATATATTTTATATATTTAGAACTATAAAAATCAGGCAGACAGGTGTGTAATTTCAGGTATTTATTTATGCTCAACTTAGAAAACTAGACCTAGACCAGTAGGCCACTGACCGAGAACTGGGGCAGGTGATCGACCTTCTTGCGGAACTCGGGCACCTCGCAGGCGTAGGAGTAGCCGGCGGTGATGTCGGTCTTCTTCCAGCTGATCCAGTTGATCTGGTCACTCACATCCGTGCAGAGGATATAGTCGCGTTTGATCTCCGCCAGACTCAGATGCGGGTTGTTCACGCCAATCAGCACGATACCCTTCTTGGTCGAGGGCTCAATGACCACGCGGAAGTAGAGCTTGGGCACGGGGATCAGGCCATTGCCGTTGTTATCATGTGCCAGGTACAGACCCCTCTGCTCGCCATCCTTGTTGGGCAAAGTCGTCACGCCCCAGACTCCCGTCCAGCACTCGACGTGCTTCTTCTCCTTGGCCACCCAGGCACGGACTCCGTCCTCCACGCGGGCCCAGTTGCCGGCATTGAAGGTCTGCCACTGGGGAGCGGCGTTGATGAACAGGAAGGTGGCCCTCTGCTCGGGGGCGAACACGAAGTCGGCCTTGGCACCCATGTGGCCGCGGGCCAGGAAGACGTTCTTCGGGGAGTCGAAGTAGCGAGATGAGTCCATGTCCAGCTCCTTGTCGATGGTCTCCTTCTGGACCGCCTGCGTGTACAGCTTGTCCACGTTCTTGCCACCGAAGTAGCCGCCGGTGCCGAACGTGATCCTGTCCACTCCGGTGGCATAGTAGTTGTTGCCGGGCTCCAGGCGATGGTACACGTACCTGGTCACCTCCTCGTCCTCGTTGAAGCACACATCGTACTGCTTGGCGAAGCGGGAGCCGGCGAGCTCGAAGCCCACGTTGATCAGAGTGGTGCCGCCGTTGCAGCTGGCACCGGACTTCTTGCCCACAAAGGCTGGCCAGGATGTGCACTTGATGGCGGACAGATCGTGCTCCTTGCCGTCGATCTTAAAGGTGCTGCCGCCCACACACTTGGCAGTCACTGACTTGCCGGACAGGGGCGAGGCCAGGCTGCTGGTGCAGTGGAACTCGATGTCCTTGTCCTTGGCCACGTCCACGTAGCCGGTGTCAGAGAAGCCAACGATCTCGGAGGTTCCAGTCTTGATCAGCAGAGGCTGTGGATCCTTCAGCTCGGAGCTACGGATCTTGATGGAGCAGCCAGCTAAAACGTAACAAGGAAATGCTTTCCTTAAAGATACTCCTTTACTCAGGATAGCCTGGCCAACTCACCTTCTCTGGGCTCAATGATATTCACGACTTCTGGTACCTCGGGCAACTCCCAGAGGAGGGTATCCTCCTCCTGCGGCACTATCCTGGCCTGGACACTGGCCAAGATCAGCCCACTCAAGGCAATCAACACTAGACCCTTCATGTTTCGCAACTGGTTGGCCCCAACTGGAGGGCCAGTGCTTTTAAACCACCAAAGCCCAGCGATTCCTGATTAGATTCCCCTGATTGCGGCCATGTTTGCGGCTGGGTATCGGCACTTGTTGATGCTCTGATTGCTTCACGTGCCCCCAGTTTTGGTGCTCCGTTCCCAGCACTTCTGGCTGGCATTATCATTTAATTACTTTTCGGCCACCGTGATTAGGCTCTGCTCTGCTCTGGAGTACCTGCTCTTAAGTACCTGGGATCCGGTTGGAGCCCTTCCTCCTTCACGTGCCCTGCACGTTTCCCTAGTGTCGCAATAATCTCTGGCCGTTCTTTTCTCACAAATATCCATTGTTTATTGTTTATTTATGGTAAGGTATACATCAAACTCACATTTATTGGTTAGTTTTTAACTGGCTGCCTAGTGTGTTTTGTTTTTCTGCGCAAACTGTACTTAAGATTACCTACTATATGTACATATACAACATTTATAGATATGGCTATTATTTTGGTTTAATTTACGTCACCGATATCAAGTTGAAATGGCTGGAAGTATTTACAAAGTAATTTCCTAAGCACTTAATAAACATTTTAAACGTTTATTGTTTACCTTTTTCTGTAGCTTTTTTGGGTAGCAATTTATTTCTTTTACTAATTTTAAAGCTTATTTTTGGGTTTGGTTCTTCGCTCGGAACACAAAATTGCTGCATCTAACTCTTTGAGAGCCACAATTGTTTTTATTTTGTGATTTCAGAAAGAAAAGTGGCTTTACATTTATATTTATTGCTATTATTGTTCTTATTTTTTGTTAGTTAGTTGGCCAATTTATATACATCTCACACAAAACTTTCTAGAAACAAAAGGAATAGTCAGAGTAAAACCAAATAGAATGCCTTAGAAGTGTGTTCTCTTGAGTTGAAAATTAAGTACTTAAAAACTTAAATCAAACATCTTTACATTCTTTAAGTTCTTGGCTAGAATATTTTTATTTCTTGTGAAAAGCATAGCTAAGATATTCGAGATGCGATATGAGTTTGCTTAAAGTTATATGAAGTAGTAGTTAAAGCCTGAAAGTATCTGTATTTTTATAGTTTTATTGCATTTATTAAATCTCCGCATTTTATGTACATTTAAAGCTGTAAACTTTGCTGGCATTTTGAGTGTTTGTTTTGGAATTTTTTAGTGTCGGTTGGCCTTGGAAGAACTCCGTGTCATCTCGGATCTACAGGAATATGGCGATCTGTGCGTATATCTCCACGGCCACAAGGAGGCCCATTATGGACAGGTTCACAGCGCAGTAGACGCGTCGCAGTGGACGTCGGCGTTGACGCTGACCACAACACTGACCCTTCGTCCGCTTTGGTGCCAGATGCTGGCTCTCGTCAGGATCGCCGTCGTCGTCGCCTGCGTCGTGGGTGTTGCCGTCACTTCCGCTTCCGGCGCAGTTGCAGCGGCTGCCACCGCTGGACTTATCACTTTTTCCGGCAGCCGCAATGGCTGCATTTCCATTTCCGGCTCCCGATTTGCATGGCGGCCAATGTCAAACCGACGCTAGCGACGAACTGCTGTCATAGGCCACCAAAAGCGAGTCGTTCTCGTCGCTGCCACTCCCCGCACTCCGCTCCGACTCGTTGATGACCTCCAGTTGGGTCTGGGGCCTCGCGATTTTGTATTTATTGTGCCGCTTATTGATCAGCACGCTCCGGATGTTGTTGTTATGACGGCGGCCACTCCGCTGACCCTTGACCTTGACCACCGCCGATCGGGGCTTGGACCTGGCCTTCGAGCTCCTCGGTGCCCCCAACATGCTGCAGTCCGCGTCGTCCTGCTGCTGCTGTTGCTCCGTCAGCTCGTCATCGTCGTAGTAGTCGTAGTAGTCATCGTAGTCGTAGCCCACCTCGTCCTCCGTGTCCAGGCCGTCGCCAAAGGCAGCCTCGTCGTCATCGTCGTCATCGTTGTCGTCATCGTACTCAAAGTCGAAGTCGAAGATGGCGCAGCATCCGCCGGAAGTGGAATCGATGCTGTGACGGCGCCTTGACCTCTTGCTGTAGGTGTATGTGTGTGGCTTGTGGGCACTAACACTCTTGTACATGGGCGCAAAAATGGCGGTTTTGGCCTGAAAGTAGGTGGCGGGAGCAGGGAGGGAGAAGGTAATTAATTAACACATTTTATTGATATGCCTAATACCCAAATTAATCAGAGGGAATTTATTAATTTGATTTTATCTATGGTTTCTGTGGGGGAATACAAAAGTCTAGGGGGTTAATGGATGAATGTTGCCTATATTTCAGAGTATATTACATTTTAAATTAAGCTAAGAAAATTAAATTTAAATTGTGGAAACTATTTTACATCAATTTATTAAATGTTTTTTCTCGTTTCATAAAGTAAAATAAGTGGGAATATATTAATTATGATTTATCTATGGATTTTTGGGGGAATACAGAAGTCTAGGGAGTTAATGGATGAATGTTCCCTAAATTTGTTGGGTTATATAATTTCAGAGTATATCAAATTTTAAATTAAGCTAAGAATATATAATTTAAATTGTGGGAACTTTTTTATATCATTTTATTAAATGTTTTTAAAGTTTCATAAAGTAAAACAAGTGGGAATATATTAATTTTGTTTTATCTATGGATTTTTGGGGGAATACAAAAGTTTAGGAAGTTAATGGGTGAATGTTCCCTAAATTGTTTGGGTTATATTATTTCAGAGTACATTAAATTTAAAAATAATAAAAAAATAAATAGTTTAAACTGAGAAAAACATCATATATATTTACTACATGTTTTTCACGTTTCATATAGATTTCTTGCAACGAAAATAAATTAATAAGTAGATTCATACATCTCAGGCTTTGTCTGTAAAGTTTCTTTGCACTTTTAAGCCTGGCTCAAACTGAGATAAATCATATTTCCCATTAGCAGTCCCCATTCGGCCATAAGGTGATGATTAATTGACTTACCTCTGGCCCACGCCAAGTAATGCCAGAGCGAACCAAGTTGTAGAAGCGAAGGACTCCCCACATGGCCAGCACCTGTTCGAATCGAAACACGTAAAAAAGGAAATTGGAGTATCATAAATTTCCATTAGATAGAAGGCCACTCCACACATCCCTACCTATATATTCGCACACATTCGCTTTCCTTTCTATAGATACACGAGCTAACATTTTTATGCTGCGTAAAGGGACTAATGGACTTAGCTAGTAATTAAATTATTTATTACATCCATTGATTGAGACATGGGTGGGATGTGAGCAAAACCAATTAGCCCCGGCTGAGGATAAAAGCATGCTTTGGGAGCACACACACTGTCCGAGCCTCAGTAATCACATTGTGACTTATATAGCTTCGATATAGCTTCTTAAATTAAGAGTGTGTGACTGTATTTGTATTTTTTAATACCGCATCATGTTCAAACTAATATCATTTGAGAGACGCCTGTGTGACCTGGGAAATTCCTACGACTTTATCGCAGATGCCTGCCGAAATAAGGATGACTTCTTTAGCTATCTGAACTTCAGGACCTGGAGCGGTTATCTAAAGGCGGATGCTTTCTTTTATCTTTACTACTGGTTCGTCCTTATATTGGGTCTATGCGGAACGGTAGGTCATGAAAATGAGGGGACTCCTTATAATAATTTCTTGGTTTACCCCCAGGTGCATAGTATATATCGGTTTACAGTGGTATTCTCCAAAGAGGTGAATACTAGCACCTTGTGGGACCATAATCGATTCCACATATTGACACCAGCTTATGCCAGGAGATGGAATTTGGTGAAGAGCTTCATACAGACTAATGCCTGGGCGCTTTTATTGTATGCTGGGTTTTTTGTAAGTTATTTTGAGTGCGAAGAATTAGCTTCTCCTTTCATATATATATTAATTTACAAAAAATGCATAAATGTATTATATTTTTTTAGGTATCACCCCCTCACATGTATCCCTGGCTGTTGGTGCAAGCGTTAAAATTATTTTTGAAAGTGATAGCTGCCTTCTTGGACTACATTCTGGGATGCCTGGATGGAATTAGGACCACGCTTAATCTGATTGTCTTGGCACTGAGCACCTGGTTGGTCTATCAGGCCATGCAAGCATTTTCTACAGCTCGGCTAGAGGATACTCCGTAGTAGCAAATGATTTCCATATTCCGTACCCTCATTTGGAGAGACCACATTAAATAATATTTTAAGCCTTAATATCACTTAACAAATTATCTCCTAAACATGGAAGCCACAGAAATTGCTTTCTAATTGAAAAACTTTTATAAAAAGTGTGCAAAAGTATGCAACAAAAAATTTAAAGTTCCAAAATGATGTGTTAATGGATTTTTAAAATGTTTTAGCATACTTCAGGGTGCTATTTCAAATGATTTCCAATCCAGCTTTAGATTTTTGAACTTACATTTATTAAAGCTCGGGCAATAAAGAAGGCCACCTCAGCCTTGCACATGGCATCGAATTGCTGAAAGTAAACAAATTAAAAATGCATTTATTATTCTCAAATATGAATTATACTTAATTTATTTTCACGAGTAGTTGGCCAGCAAAGCCAAACAAACAACTACTAATAAAGTTGGTAAATAGTTAGTTGCCTTCTGTTTTGGAAAGCAATTTTCCCCGGTGGGGAGGGTAGAGGGAAAGTTTATAGAATGAAAATGGAAAGTTTGACTTAGAAGCGAGGCAGATTGAATTAATTCAGGCGGTTTAGCCACGGTCACGAGTTAAATAACATTTCTGTGATAAACCACTCTGAGCCATTTTAATTGTTTGCAAATTAAGTTGGCCCTAATAACACTTATCAAATAGTGTGCGATTTGAGGTGAAGTTTTTAGCCGGAAAAACAATTCGAAAACATTACTCTATGCAACCCAAATTCCAAAACAACAAATTAGTGAAGACCCCACGCCAACTCGTGCCAAAATAGCCCACAACGCAAAAGTTTCTGAAGCCAAAAAACGAGAAAAATGATTTTTTACCTTCTGAATTGCAATAAATTATGCATGAGGTGACAATTTTCCAGGAGGAAAAGCCGTTCACTCGTTCGCTCGTTGTTCGTCGTTCCATGGCCCCCGGCTAAGGGCGGAAAAACAAACGAAACGAAACAAAGCAAAACAGAGAGCATGGAAAAGGAAAACACGTTCGTAATAGAAAAGGCAAAGCAGCAAAAAAAAAAAAGAAAAACAAAAAACAAATGCCGAGCGACATAGACAAATGTAAAATTCTAGGGGAAAATGGTGCAGAAAAATGCCCAACTCATTGCATATGTGCAGACGAACTAGATCCCCATCCCCCCCCCCGCACAGACGCCGCTGGTCTTTGAGTTTTCCGATCCCCTCACCACCTCTCCACCCCCGGGGCTTCAGGCTTTTCCGCTCTTCTCCCCGACGCTTTGCCGCCGCCCTTTGTGCCGCTTTGACTTTGTCGCTGGTTTTGAGTGCGTGTGTGCAGGGGGTCCTTGTCTGGCTGTCCGTGTGCCCCTCTATGTTTATATCCTCCGGTTTCTATTTTTTTCTAGCCCGGGCTCTCTGCGCTTCATTTGTTTGAAGAAGGCACTTTGGTTGTGGCAGGATTGAGCTAAAAAAGGAGTTAGCAATAGTCCTTAAAGGTAAACATAGGCCTGGGGAACTCATTTAACAGGAGATCATTAATTTTTTGGGGCCTATTATTACAAATTTTATGAAGCTAATGGAAAATTACATTTACAAAATTTACTTTTGCTTGATAAAGTTTTATAGATTTTATACATGTAATATATCGTGGAATTTTTTTAACTTAATAATTTTAATATTAATCTTTAATACATATAGCAGGAGCTCATTTATTTTTTTGGGCCTATTATTACAAATTTTACGAAGCTAATGGACAATTACATTTATAAAATCTTATTTTGCTTGTTAAGGTTCTAGAGATTTTATACATATAATATATCTTGAAATTTTTAAAACCTATTTATGTTAATATTAATCTTTAATATAATCAATTGATATTATATTTATGCAATAAGACATTTATATGTATAAACTCTCTAGAACTTTAACACGCATTAATTAAAGCTCGGGGAACTAAATGCCTTAAGTTGTTAAATACCTTTGCATGATAAACTTCTAGAGATTTTATACATATCGTGAAATTTTTTAAACTCATTAATTTAATATTAATTTTTAATATGATTAATTGATATTCTATTTATGCAAAAAGACATTTATATGTATAAAATTTCTAGAACTTTAACACGCACTAATTCAATTTCGGGGAACTGAATGCATTACATTTTTAAATACTTTGCATGATAAACTTCTAGAGATTTTATAAATGCAATTTTTTAAGCTTATTAATGTTAATTTTAACCTTTATCTATTTATGCAATCATACCATATTTTAGGAATACAAATCCCACCAGCAAACTTTCAACTTTTAATCAAACATTTTTCTTTTGATTCTCCTAAATCGAACATCTGCGGTCCGTTGTGTAATCATTCCCCCCTCCGGAACCCCCCACCTGGTCCTGTTCTTTTTCCGTACTCCCCTGCCCCCTCTTAAGTCCCAGCCTGTTGCACGTCGGTTTGCGTTTACATTTACTTGGCAACTTCATTCATTGTTCCCGCCGGGAGACTGGCAGGCAATGCATCCAACTGTCGCCAACTTCCGACCAAGGCAGCCGCACACAACCTACTACTTTTGTGCGATTTTAGCATAGGGGGGGGGGACCAGCGGCAGCAACTTTTTTACATATGTAACGGATTCGGTTTGATTTGTTGGTCGTTGAAGGCTTTTGTAATTTATTTGTTTGTCGCTGCCGCTGCCTATTGATTTATGCCAGGCATCGCCGAGCAGCGGCGCAATTGATATTCCGTTGATATTCCGCAAGGACCCCGAGTCCTTTATGTGAAATGTTTTTCATTAAATAAATGGCAGATCGAAGTGGAACAGTCTTAAATATGCATTAAAAATCCTTCGGGACTTGATAAGAGCTGTGAGATGGCACAAAACACTCACCTTATTAACATGATCGCGTAGGACATTGGAGTAGACCATGGCGACAGCTTCCAGGGCCATAAATGTTATATAGCCAATTATCCAGGGCACAATTAAGCCGGGGTTCTCCTGTGAAAATTCGAGGACGAAAAATTCACGTTAGAAAATAAAGAGGAAAGCCCGAATTGAAGCTATTGATTTCATGGTCGTTCTATAAAATATGGGAGGTGTGCCCAGGTGGAGGTGTGAGATGTAATTTATATCGCCATGGTGGTAAGTCCACTGATTGGTTTTTTTTGGTGCTTTTGTGGAAAAAAGAGACTGTACTCGCTGGGTTTTCCTGATGTGCAGCTGACAGTTTTTGGCCGCAACGCTTGCGTGGCAATTTTGTGTGTGGAGGCCATGGAAAATGCATTTTCGCCGCGGATTACATTTTAATTTTGGGCTCTGATGCTCGTCTAATTTATGAAAATGTATATAATCGCATAATAAACATTTTATTTTTGGGATATTAATATCTAATAGCAAATTTCACTTAATCCCCTAGACAAGGTTGTTAAAGATATAAACTAGAAACATTTTCCCGAGCGATGTTTAAATAATACTTCTTTTTTTAGTTAAGCATTTCCTACCTAATTTAATCCAAGCTAGACCCTAATGTGTGTGCTTTGAAAGAAGACCCTAAAAGCCTATACATAAAACAATGACATGTGTGTTTATCTGTTACATAAGCCATCAGCCTCAATTGCTGCCTCAACTTGTCCGATGTTTCCCCACACATTTGATGTCTAAATAGACGTTTAGCCTAATTAAGAACCAATGCTTTATGCATTATTTAATGGACATCAGCTGCCGGCTCTCAGCTCGAGAAGGAGCCAAGGAGGCTATTAGAGCAACTGCAATTAATTTGACCAATACACGGACCCGGAAACATTTTCATTTGCACATAGTACATGGAAATGGTGGCTTTCACTGGCTGGCAAATCGCGTTTCAGTTGTGGAAATTAAAAAATTCCACAAAATGTAGCACGATGCCTCAGCAACATAAATTGGAGTTGTTTTTTCGGCTTTGTAATCCTCGGCATGTGTCCTGCCAGCTCCGTTCCAGTTTAGTCAGTTCAGTCTTCCCTGGTTTTTTTTTTGGGGTTCCCAATTGTGTGACAAATTGTCTACATTTCTATGCCGCTGTCAATAGGGGTTTTTAGGGGTTTAGAGCTTTGGCAAGGACCTTTTCATATGTTCAAGTAATGCTTGAATATAATACAAACAGAAAGGATAGCGACTTTGGCAAGCCGAAGCTTTTATACTCTTGTAAGGCCTAGACTTTTCGATAATATCAAAGATTATATTATAATATTTATATATTATATATTTTTTATTATATATATATTTATATAATTTATTTTATTTATATTTATTGCTGTTGCAAGAACATGATTTTTGGGTATATATTATTTGGGTTTCTATGAAAACAATGGTTATGTGACTCTAGAATATTTTGTGAGTATTTTATAATTTCTGTGAATATTTTACAGAATATTTTCTAGAGTCACATAACCTTTGATTTCACAGAAATCGCACGTAATGCTGCACCTGACGAAACACATTTATGAAGTGAAATAATATTATATAAATAAAAAACTAATATAATATAGATACTAATAAAGAATTAGTATAATTTAGATACTAATAAAGAAATAGTATAATATAGATACTAATAAAGAATTAGTATAATATAGATACTAATAAAGGATTTGTATAATATAGATACAAATAAAGAATTTGTATAATTTAGATACAAATAAAGAATTTGTATAATTTAGATACTAATAAAGAATTAGTATTATATAGATACTAATAAAGAATTAGTATAATATATAAATTATAGAACTTAGGGAAACTTCAAATCATATAAAACCATTATGATTTTTTTGTTTAATTATTTTAATTTCTTTAACTATGAAGAATACTGAATTAAATTATTAAATTTGTTTCAACGTTTTCTTAGTAAAAAGTCTGTGCAATCTGCTATGTTTTCCTAAACAAAAACATCTGTCCGTGGCCCACAATTTGTTATCTCCACGTGTCGAATTTTGCGCTCAAAAAAAATTGTTATTCGGAATTTTCAGAAGGCAACCACGCGATATGAGCGCTTTGCGTAATTTACATTTGAATGTGCTTTGTTTGCTTGCTCAGTAAACATTTCCGGGCACAATGCGCATAATTTGCGGATATTTGACTTTGAGTTGTTCGATTTGAGGCTGGGAGAGGGTGTGTGGCTGGGTCCCCACCCTCTCCCCCCAATGGGACAGGCGCTTAATATTGCTAAGTGCGTAGAGTCTTTAATCAAACAGGAAAACTCACCCGACAAATTCCGAATATCAACACAATGCTCAGCAATATCATGGACATTTGTGTGCCGATTATGGCAAAATAGGCAATTTGGACACCTGCAATAAGTAATTAGAATTTTAGATAAAAATTGGCCAGACTTATAGTGTTAAATGTATGTGTGATATTTAAGATTAAAGCCAGATTTTTCATTTGTGTATTTATATTTAATATATCACATTTTTATCATAGATAGAAACTTTATTTTAAATTTAAAATCAGAAACTTGTGTGCCGATTATGGCAAAATTGGCTATTTGGACATCTGCAATAATAAATAAATAAATTAATTAAGATTGAAATTGGCCAGTCTTATGTAGTATTTAAGATTAAAGCCAGATCTTTCATTTATGTATTTATATTTAATATATCACACTTTTATCATAGATAGAAACTTATTTTAAATTTAAAATCCGAAACTTTATTACAATCAGAGACTGCGGCTCACATTAATTTTATTTGGATTTATATTAAAATTTTGACCTAATCCAGACATTAAAAATTGAATTCTGACTGAAAATATAGCCACTATAAGCTTAAGTTTGATCTCATTAATCAAAATTAAAGTGTTAAGCTTCCGTCGCAGCCATATTTCATGCAACAGAGCTCCATGTACATATACGCTGCTGTATTCCTATGTGGCTGGCTCCGTCCTCATCTACATTTAATTTATTTATTAAAATGGCTTTATTTATTATGTGGCTGCTTGTCGTTTCGGGTTTCGGATTCGGGTTTATTGCCGCTTTGGGTTTTAGCTGGGCGACTGGGGGCGGATGTTTAATTAGCAGCCGAAACTGGCTGAACTTTGAACTTACCATAGTAGACATCCTGCAGGTCGGCCGACTTGTGCATATTGACATTGATGCGCCACGAGTATATCAGGACGATTAAAAGCGATATATTCTACGAGTAACATGAGATTAAAACGATAAAGTGAGCCACCAGAGATATGGGGAAATGTATTTTGTGGACATAACACGCATACGCAGTGTGCACCCGTATATAAACTCGTTGAGGGGTCACCACCCACATCCACATCCACATCCGCCCTCATGTTCCTCCTGCGCCACTTTCCTCTCTTTTATGGCCAACTCTTTCCCCTTTTAACCTTTTTCTGTTTTTGTACAACACGTTTTTACTTTTAAACGGGTCTGAACTCAATTTCTAGGGTCTGAGGTGTTGGCTCGGGGTTTCCGTTGCTAATTAATCCGTGAAAATTTTTTCCTGTCGGTTGTCGTCTCGCTGTTCTGCGGAAATGGTTATTAAGGTCTGCAAATTCGTTTCCCATTTAATGACTCATTTAGGTACTACACAAATTATGCATTTAACTTGACATAAAAATATAATGTTCATTTTATAAATTTTATTATTTGCTTTACTTCTTTAAAGAGAGAGTTTCTTGTGTAAACTAACAAAACATTTACTAGTATTTGAAATAGTTTCAAGGAAACTCTCAGGTTTTTCGACCATACATTTGCCTCGGGAAAGCAGATAAAATAATGAGAATCCAATTTCCAGAAGAGCATTTACCTCAGGTATTCAGCAAATAAGCAACAACGTGGATAAACAAATGCAAAATGGCGTGCTTTTAAGATACAGCCATTATGTGTCGTGACTGCACTCCCAGGTGGAACTCCCAGAGCACCATGAACCCCAATCCCTACCCAACCCCAACCCCTCTGTTAGCCAGGTCAGGCTTACGCTAAACACGTAACCTTCGGAATGGCTAAGAGAGGGAGGAGGAAAATCTCTCTCGCTTATTCCATCCGAGGGCTCGTAGGTGCCATAAAATGTGGCACTAATTGCAGAAGCCAAACACTTAAGCTCTTTTCTTAAACAAAAACTAATTTACTTGCCACGAGTTGGTAACGAACATAATGTGTCTATTGTCTTGCCGCCAAGTTGCATTGCAATCCGTACTCCTTGTGCTCGTTATTGTCCTTAGCACTGCATTGTCCTCAGAAGTAGTGTACAAAATTGTACGAAAAACCCGAGCACGATTTGGCCATTAACATAAATTAAAAGCCATAACGAGCATCATGTAATTGTAATTTAAACATGCCACAAGTCGAGAGACGAGAGCAACGAGTGCAAGTCCTTCTCGGGTTTGTCTATCCATTCGGCCAGGCTCTTTGGGGTTGGGGAAATAGCTGAACCCTCTCAGAGGGTTGGTCGAAAAATCACTTGGATAAATAGTTAAGGCAAGTAAATCAGCCTTCATTTATTTCCTAATTATAATCCTTTTCTCAAAATTCAGTGTTCCTTTTCTTGAGATAAGAAGCTTATCCACTTAGACCCTGGACTCCGCCCAGTCTCTCAGAGCATCATCCTTTGAGCTGGTAAAGTCGGTGGCGAGTACACTTCCATGTCGGAAAATAAGGAGTACACTGGCACCTCCTTAGCAGGAGAATCTACCTGAGCCTTTGCACAGAAAGTATCCAAGGGAGTCCCCTTTCGCTCTTCGCCCGCTTCGTCTAGGCCCAGGACATCGAAGATTTCGTCAAAGGAGACGGGGCACTGCACGAGACCTATGTTGTCCGGCACATCAATGTCCTTCAGACGCATGCAGATAGCCTCCACAGTCCGCCAGCGCTCCACGTCTTCCGGAGTAGTCTGCTTGGTGTCCAGCCGGCAGATCTGCCGCAAGGAGTGCTCGCACACATTTCCCATATGCCAGATGGTCTCAGACTTATCCTGAGGCAGCTTTGTAACCTGGCTAGCAGAGGGGACTTTCTCTTGGCGCTTTGATCCGCTTGAAGAGGGAGTGTCATCCGGGAGCCTTGCTGAATTGGCTACCAAGTGCTTCAGTTGATCGGTTGAGGATCCCCATACCTTTCTCGGGTTATCGATATTTACACGCTGGCTATTTCCCAGAGGAACTGCGCGTTTCAGCGGAACGGGTTTTCCTTTTTTCTGGACTTGGATTTTCTATAATAATACAATACGATAACTTCGTCTTTCGACTGGCTTTCTTATGGCTGTTTTCCGGCGCTTACCATTGCTATTCCGGACTAGTTTTTCTAACTATGTGCGGAGATTCCTTGATAGAAATTACTTTAACTTCAGTTAATAAAAATTAACTGTCAAAAAATTCCTTGAAGTGGTTTGTCCGTCTTTAAGCAACAAAAACTCACAGAGTTGCCAACTGGCTTTAAGATATGCTGTCAACTTCAGCTAAAAACATGGTTATCAACAGTCTTACTAATTGTGGTATAAAATTAAAAACAGAAAGCTTAAGCGACGCACTCTACTACAAATAGTTTGAAAACAATTGGTTCCTGGCACTCGTCCGTTTGCAGTACTTAAAAAACTTAAAAGACCTGCCAACTTTCTTTTAATACGGGCTTTTGCAATCAGAGCTGCCAACTTGTACTTAAAATAAACTCTGATGATGCCCTCCTGGTGGGAAAACACACTAATCTATTATTATTGTATAGTATAGGTTTTAAATCCTTTTAAATTCTGTTTTATGTTCTGAATAAATCTGTATAAGTTTCAAATACTCTCTGAATACACCTCGCTGGAAGGCGTAACTCTTGCGGTTGGTTTTCCCCCATTCTCCGCGTCGTCCATTACAATAATGAGGTTGAGAGGAATGCCATGGCCCCGCTCAGGACAGACTGCAGAAAAACTCTCGCCAACGACACTTGTCTATTAATTATGCCGCAATTAAGAGGCGAATTTAATACCTCGACACAACTACTGATTTCGTGCTCCTGTTTTAATTCGTGGCTTTCTTTTTCCTCACTTTTTTTGGTTGCGGCGTAGCCCCTATTACGAGCTAACGAGAACAAAATTATATACTTGCCCACATTGCGTATACGCCCCTTGCGACCGACACTTGTTCCAGCAAACACTTACAATCGTGTAAATTGCACTTGTTATGGCCAAATTTTTGGCATGCAACATGCGACAGCAACGTGTGCCGCCAGTCAGCGGGCCATATGGATATAGAATGACAGACTTCATTTTATGTTCCCAATTGTAGTATATTTTTTTTTGTTCTGCGTTTTCCCGGCAGGTTTTCCGCTCAGCAATGGCACGACAACTTTTTGAGTCGGGTTTTCATTACGTTGACAACATGGCGGCGATCATGTCGATGACGAGGCTGCTGCTTCCCTCGGGCTGGTTATTTTTGCGGCTCTGGGGGCTTCCATTAAAAAATAGTCCGCCTGAAAAAATGGCCAGATAAATTGCAAAGTTTTAAAAGTCATTCGCATAAATTGAGTCGGCGATGTTTGGGTATGCAGCCATGCTTATATATATTTCGCTTTTTCCCCAAAATTCAATCACTCGTTAAATATTGAGCACTTATTTTATTTTATTTTTTTCATTTTTTCTGTGACATTTTGTTCGACTCGAATGGCTGTGGCAGTACAAATATCTCAGGATTGCATGCAGAGGACTTTGTGTTCGTTTCAGAGCAAAAAATGCTTCAATGTTGCATGCAACAGCGATTTAACGCTCAAGACTGTAATTTTATGGAATATTTTAAAGGCAAAAAGTGTTTTTGGGTAAAAAATTATAGTAAGGAGCTAAAAATTTCACACATTACTCTCAGGACCATCGATCAAGCTTAGGAATAAAATTTAGGGCCCCCAAGCGCACTGCCACCCCAACTTTTTATTCGTTTACAGACTGTATATATATAGTTGTGGCATAACCGCCTTAGAGCAATCTTCCCAATCATCAGACTATTGATTTTCATGCATTTTTCTTCTCTCAATGCCCGCGTACAATAGCACTTAGGTTGGAAAAGTTTTCAGCACTTGTAGGAAATGTTTTCGTGTTTTCGCCAGACGAGCGAGTTATTCGCCATCACTTGTCCGAGGAAACTGACAGGCCAAACACGGAAAACTCAGGCCATTCGGGGTGCGTTTTTGGGTAATTAATGATGGAAAGGAAGGCACGCAGAGGCCGCCACGGAGTTGTCAGTTTTTGGACAAATATCACTTGATGGCCTGTCCGAACACTCACTTAATCAACGCCAAACAAATCTCTAAGATGTTTTCAATTAGTAGCTGCTTAACTAATTAGACGGTAGCCCCCAAAAAAACAGGAGAAAACTATGATTGATAGCTGGAAACAAAGGCCATAAAAGGCTCAGAGCATGAACCCAGCTGGGCCCATTTTAATTGACCCCAAAAAGCGAAAGAAATTTTCACTTTTCACTCCGTGTAAACACACATTCCAAGCGGGGTGCATGGGGAAAGGACTCGCAAGGACACAGCGCCATAGAACATGTAATGCTCTGGTGAGCATATTGAATGGACAACTCACACACACCCTCACGCAGCCTGTAGTGTACCAGAACTAGAACTCATTCCATTGAAACTGAGTTCGTATTGTAAAATGTTTACAGTGTCATAAAATATCAGTAACAAATGCGGAACCAGTGGCACACACAGAGAACAGAAGGCACGCATAAAAGTAAAAAAAGCTAAGAAAATAGGCCAACGGAAATGGTTGGCCAAATAACAATACAAGAACAATGCAAAGAGAAATGCATACCCTCTAGGTCATTTTAAGAAATGTGCAATTAACACAGAAACCTAAGAAAAAATATCTCAAGTAAATTAACTAACTTTTCTAAGTAGACTTTTACTATTAAAATAGGATTGGCAATAAGTGGGATACATTCTACACGAATTTTTATCTGAAAACCATTATTACATCGATATTCTTCCCTTTAATTTTGTAACTAAAAATATTTGAGTAATTATTATATTATAATGTAATATAATAATATGTATAATATTATAACAATCAACTGGAGACTTTTACTATTAAAACAGGATTCGCCATAAATGGGATACATTCTTCAGTAATTTTTATCTTTAAATAATCATTACATCCATATTCTTCCCTTTAAATTTTTAACTAATAAAATTTGAGTAATTAAGTGTATAATATTATAACAATCAACTGGAGACTTTTACACATTCATTCTTCATGAATTTTTATATTAAAACAATCATAACATTGATATTCCTTCCTTAAATTTTTTAAATAATATAATTAAAATAATTAAGTGCATAATATTTTAAGAATTAACTGAAGACTGACTAATATTATATTTTTAAAACAGTTTGGCTTATTTTTTAACTTATTTCCATTTATGATTTTTCAAACTTTACAACTTTTTATTTGCCTAAGATGCTATTCCATAAATCTATTTAGTGTCTCATTAAAAGTAACTTTTTCTGCGTTTTATGCCACTATCCAATTAGTACACTTTTTAAGCCACTTGTCAATGGGACTGGAAGCAGGGTCGCGTATTTTAAAAGCTCTTTGCAGTTTGCATTTGAAAGGCATTGGCTCGGAGTCAAGTGGGCACGCATATTGCCAACATCAAGTGCTTTCATATCGGCACCGCAGGGAACCCCCTCGAGTCCCCTGCCAACAGCCAGCGCCCATGGCAGACACACACAATGAAAATCAATAAAAAATATCGCATTACTTGCCGGGCTTTTGTTTCGCTTGATTTTTTGGTTGTGTTTGGCCGTATTGTTTGTGTCGATTTTGGCGTATGATTGATTTCGGGGCACACGCAACGCCCTGGCACGAAAATTGTTGCATAACTACGCGGGCCCACTACAACCCAGCAAGAATCGGGAAAATATATAAAAAAATACACTCGCGTTGCAGTGTGCGACAGCAGCTGTGACGGCATTGAAGGATTTTTGTGGTGGGGAGGAGCTAGTCAACAAATTCGATTCAATAAGCGTCTCACATCCTATTTTCTTTTTTTTCTGGCCAATTGGAAAAAAACGAGAGCCCTCGTTTTGGCATTTCGGGGAATAGGCAGGGGGAGGCATGTATAAGCCTCTCAGGCGGAGCCCATATGCATAGAAATGACTCGTCTCTGCCGGATGTTGGCTTCCTTTAAGCGCATTACAATCTCCATATGTGTGGGCGACGCTCGATGGGTTTATTGGGGTTGCGGCTTCGGGTTTGGGGCTTGGGGTCTGGGCTGGCAGAGACCTACTGCATTCGGTGCGCACATATGCTGTTCATAAAATGCCCATAAATTAGGAATAATTGAGAGATTGTTTGCGACACAGAATTGGTTTGAATTTTTGACATTATATTGTCTCGTTGTCTGTCGTTTAATGTGTGTGCTGGCTTCTCTCGGAATTTAATTACTATTTGATTCGGAGGCTTGGCTATTGTGGCATTTCATAGGCTGATATGTTGGCAGAAATTCTCATTACGGTTATTTACTCGTTTACTAAACTGTGCTGAGATTAATTAGAAATTTATTATAAACTAAAACAAATAAGCAAGCTGATTGCTTAATACATACAAATATTAACAAGTTTATTGATTTAATATATATTAATATTAATTAATACATTCAGAGGCTTGGCTATTGTGTGATTTCATGGGCTGAAATTCTCATTAAGGTTATTTACTCGTTTACTAAACTGTGCTGAGATTAATTAGGAATTTATTATAAACTAAAACAAATAAGCAAGCTGATTGCTTAATGTATACAAATATGAACTATTGTACTTGCTCAATACAAACAAATATTCACTATTTTATTTTCATATTTAAATTGGCAGAAATTCTCATTACGGTTATTTATTCGTTTACTAAACTGTGCTGAGATTAATTAGGATTTTATTATAAACTAAAACAAATAAGCAAGCGGATTGCTTAATACATACAGATATCAACTATTTTATTGGCTTAATATGTATTAATATTAATTAATACATTCAGAGGCTTGGCTATTGTGTGAGTTCATAGGCTGATATGTTGGCAGAAATTCTCATTACGATTATTTATTCATTTACTAAACTGTGCTGCGATTAATTAGGAATTTATTATAAGCTAAAATAAATAAACAAGCTGATTGCTTAATACATATAAATATTAACTATTTTATTTGCTGACTGCATACAAATATTCACTATTTTATTTTCATGTTTAAATAGGAAGTCAGATAGCAAGATAACGGACAAGCTCAAGCTAATGATGCTCTCTCTTTTGAAATCACAAATATATATATGTTTTTATTATTATGTTATTATATACATGTATTGCTACTTATTTATATTACCTTTCCCTCGACCTCTAAGCCAACTCGACCTCTGCTCGCAGCCAAACTCTTTTCGAAATGACCCCGTCGAATTGCAGACTCCCTATTCCCTTCATATGTCCTAGATGTCGTAAATCCTTGGCCATATATTTCAGTGTGTCATATTTGGAGGAGGAATGAAAGAAGCCGCAGGCCATCGGGATGCCACAGTTAATTGCACATTGGGCCTGGGTTATGTTCAGATAATCGTCGCATAAAGACGTTTCATTGTTGTTAGGGGCTTGGCAGCAGCGGCAAATATGTGTGGACAATAACCGGAGGGGCCAACTTCTAATAGGATGCCCTTCCACGCGCCGAAGAACTCGAGGCCCGCAGGCGGGGCAGGGGAATAGGAAATAATATTTGCTTAACAAACATTAAAGTTGTTCTTCGGCCCTTTTGTTTCATTTCTGTTTATTTGGCTAATTTATGCTACGCCTTATTGCTTACTTGGCCGTCACGCCATAATGTTACGACTTGGCCACAGCTTAGCTTTCTTAGCCGACTTTGCTTTGGCTTCGTCTTGGGCTTGGGAGTAAAGAGTGCGTACAACAGGGCGTATGATTGTATGAATGTTGATTTCTGGGGCCCTTTGTCTTCAAATGTTGTTTGGTGTTTGGCCAGAGTCGAGCACTCATTATGATTCATTGTCGGTTGCAAAGGAGTCAAAAGGTAGAACGACTCAAAAGATTTATTGCCACCGGGCCCAATAATGAAGTTCTTTAGTTGAGTTAATGTTTCAGCATTTAGACATGCTGTCCGTGCCAAAGGTTTCGGTCTTAGCCCGGCTGCAAGGAGATAGGGAAGGGAATATAAAGGAAAAGATTGGAAATTCCTTGCACTTAATCCCGGCAGGCAAAGGATTACCATAGTTTCCCCCACAGGAAGCTTATAGGCCTGGTTGGGTAAGGTCTTAAAGAGACACTTATATTTATACTAAGAAGTAGTTATTTTAGGACTCTAGCAAAGGAATAGGTAATAATAATTATGAATTACTGCTTTGAGAATTAATTTAGCTCTATAAAAATTTATTTTAGCCATATTCTCTCTACTTTTTCTGAGCTATTTTTCTTTCTCTGCAGTAAAACATTATTTCCTCGGCTTGCAAGGACTGTGATTTGTGCAAGGTCTTAAAGAGACACTTATATTTATACTTAGAAGTAGTTATCTTAGGACTCTAGCAAAGGAATAGTTAATAATATTTATGAATTACTGCTTTGAGAATTAATTTATGCTTACACAAATTTTATTTATGCCGAATTCTCTCTACTTTTTCTCTGCTATTTTTCTTCCTCTGCACTAAAACATTATTTCCTCGGCTTGAAATGAAAGTTTTCATTTATTGAGATGCCCTCACTGCTGCCCAGCGTTGTTGCTTTCCATTTTCCAGCCATTTCTGAGCCCTGTAATTGAAGTTTTCTGTTTGTTTTTCCTGCGCCAGAGCTCTGCTCAAAGAACTGTCATAAGAAACCTTTTCCGCTGCCTCCGCAAGAACTTGATTATTACTTATAGACTTACAGACCGGCAGGGACTGTAATCACTGAACACACTCTGAAGCTGACGATGACCCTCTGCTCTTTCCCTTCTCCTTCCATAGATGAAAATTACTATTTGAAAGCCAAAGGCGAAAGGCAACAAGAGAGGCCAAAGTGGCAGAAGCAAATGTGAGAAAAATCTCATTTGCTGCCGTCCAAGCCTTAAAATGGCAAACAAAAATTTCCCAAATTCACAAAACACGCAAGCCCCGGATAGTCTCCAGGATCCCAGACCCCAAAGCCAAATCCAAATAGCCACAGATAGTTGGACAAACATTGGCCAAATGCCAGATAAAGTTTGTGCTGGCCTAGATTATTTCCTTCTCCTGATGTTATTAGCTTTACTTTGATCCGAGTGTACATTGTAATTCCGTTAAAATTGAAGAAAAATTAAATAAGACAAGGTTGGAGATGGAGCCGAAGCAAAATGAAATGAAATAAGCTGGTTTAATGAAAAGCATAAAAAGATTTAGGGCTTCAAATATGAATTAAGTCTTAGGAATTGAAGGAGAGATTTAATAAAGTGCTTTTGAAGGAGTCCTTAGAACGGAATCGAAATTAAGAGGGATTTAAAGTTTAACATTTATAAGTCATGAAGTATTTTTAAGCTCATATATATTACAAGTCATATAGGGAAAATGATGAGGATTTATTAATTAATTCCATTTAATTTTTCCATGACTGCGCGCTTAATTTGTGTGAAATGGCTTCAAATATGAATTAAGACTTAGGAATTGAAGGGGAGATTTAATGAAGTGCTTTTGAATGAATTCTGAGGAACGGAATAATCGTAATCGAAATTAAGAGGGACTTAAAGTTTAACATTTATATTCTTATTATTAAGTCTTAATAAGATCATATATATTACAAGTCATATAGGGTAAATGCTGAGGATTTGCTAATTAATTCCATTTAATTTTTCCATGACTGAGCGCTTAATTTGTGTGAAATGTAATTGCCAGACTTAAGAGAATCAAAAGTTTTAAGACCCATTAAAAGCAGTCTCTAGGCTATAACCTATTATACAGATGGGCCAAAAATACTTTTCATCAAGCTTTAATGCTGATTTATGTCAACCGCAGACGCAGAGGCCAAATCCCCCCCGAAAAAAAGGGCCAAAAGTTTATCCAACGCAAAACCTCGGATCATCAACAGTCAGGGAAGTTTCCCTGCGGTTGCTAGCCAGGCGTCATCTTAGATAAACAGGCATAAATCCTAGGATGCGTGCTCCATAAAGGCCCTTTGATTAAATGAATCCATTTATTAGCCAAGGTAAAGACAATGTCATGACACCTCTCCGCCCTGAGTGAGCCCCCAGCCGTGCAGGAGGTTAACGTGGCCGCGACCCGCGGGTTGGAGGAAAACAATTTCTTTAAAAGTCCCGCCACACGAGTGTGCTGGCCTGGCTGAGTTATGATGGCGTGGAAGGCTCTCCAGACAGAAGCCCGCAACCTCGCAAGGGCAAGTAAACACAAACAAATTTTTAAATTTGTAAACACGCCGAACGAATGAAAGTTAACAAAATGAAGCCAACGGCGCCGGGCGAAGCAGACGCCATCGCTGACGCTGCTCTCCGCTGCCAGTTGCCATTTAACATTCGCCATTCGCCATTTTGCGATTTGCCGTGGCACGCACACTCGATTAGGTGATGGCCCAGGGGGGGTGCAGGGGGAGTCGGGGGCGGGGACGGAACTCGGGTTGTGGGTAACAGGAAATCCGGCAATTTTAGAATTTTTCGCAAACAGCCAAACAAAATAAACGGCGTGGGACATGTATACTATTCTCAGTCCAAAATAGCAGGGGGTGAGAAAACTCCAAAGGAGAATTTGTTGGCGCAAAGGAGGCAGATTTTAAAAGATAAATAAATTAAATTTGCTATGCCAAATGAGAAAATTATAATGAAACCATTTTAAATTCGCAATTTGCTCAGAGACTTCTAGGAATTAAAGGGTAGTCGAAGTGGGATGGGTTCTGGATGATATTAGCCTAAAAGCAAGAACATAAATATTTCAGTAACTAAGATTTTCAATCTTTCTATTAAATGAATTCATTGCTTATTTATTTATTTGAGTTTGCCCTTTATTTACGAATCAAAGCTTCATGGTAAGCGTCGGAAACATATACATATATTTTTTGGTCCTTAGATTAGAAATATTAATACCAAAATAAAAAAAAATGGTCTGGAAATTAAAGTGTTGAATTAATGTGCTTATTAATTAAAGTTATATATTGTAGGAACATAGTAGAAGAACATAAAATAAAAATAAACGCAAGGTAGATATTAACAATTCGCCTAAAATTATGAAACTGTTTGTTATAAATTTATTTTATTTATTTAATTATAAAAATAAGTTTAAGATATATTCATGGTAAGTCCAATAGCCACACTTTTTGTATTTCTGTGGAACAATAAAGAACACCTAACATATAAAGAGCCTATAATATAAAATGTAAATAGTTTTCATTTATTATTTTAATTTTATTTATTTATTTTATTATAAAAAACAAGTATAATATATATTCTTAGTAAATCTGAGAGCCACACTTTTTGTATTTCTGTGGAACAATAAAGGACGCCTAACGTATATAGAACTTATTATATAAAATGTAAATATTTTCCCCTTATATATTTTTTAAGTAATGACAACCATAATTAATATTGATTGGTTGTGAAAGAAGGCATCCTTCTGGCTCCGAAAAAGCTTAAGTAAATAATAAACCTAGCTACTTTTAACACCCTTTTTATTTAAATTAATTAAATCTAAGGCTCTAAAAACTTCAGCTGATTGCTATGTAAATTGAAAAAAATTCCTTATTTCAAAATGTGTGCAAGTACTTGTACCTTCCTTAGAGCAATTGCGATTAGGCACGCCTTGACTCAGGGGTCGGCTTTCTTGCACCGCCCCTCTTAGGCGTTTAATGGCACACTCGGCGTATGCGTAATATGGCCCGCTCATATGCCACGACGTTCGTACGGCAGCATTTGCATAATTTGCCAGCGGGCCGAGCACATTGCTATCATTTAGGCCAGCCAGGCTGTCTGAGTTAGTAAATTGCGCATACGCCACATAAGCCGCACTGTATTTATGTGTGTGTGTGTATTCCTTTTATATGTATGTTGTGTGTGTGTTTGGTGGGAGAAGAAGCAATGAAGAAAAGGTAAGAGGGTAAGCGGTTTTGTTGACAAATTGAGCTTCGCTGGAATGGGTAAGCTCGAGAGTAAAAATGGTAATAGCAACAGGTATGGGGATAATAATTTGATGGGCCTGCAGTGATCTGCGGAAATGACTTCTCTCTGGGACATTTTATATTAAATCTTTTAAGGCATCTTGTCTACTAAAACATCTGAGCTTTGGGAGAATGACCAGAGCATATAGATGTAAAGTCTTAATAAAATTCTTGTTTTATTTAAGGGACAAACTAAGTAAAAGCCATCTAGTTCATCCACTTGAAGTAGGAGGTAATTTTTAAATGGAATTGTAGAGAGCTCTCGAAATATATTATAATCCTGCAGGTGTCTCATATAAATACAGAATACATTTTATATTTCAACCTGTTTTATTTTTACTTTGATACATCCAAGAGGAACTCCAGTTTTTGGTCATATAAAAAGATAACTCTTAAGCTCAAGTGATTCTGTATTAACTTAATCTATTAAGAGTGACTTTTCATAAGCTATACCTTTTCCCAAGCCCAATGAGATGATGGCTTCTTAATCCACCGCAGGCGGACTCTGCAAAATCTAATTAAATTACTTGGCTACTATTTTGAGCAAGGACCGAGTAAGAATCACCTGGCTCATCATCTCCAAATCAAATTTAGTCTCAACTTAGACCGCAAATTTATGTACTTGAGCCCGGCAAAAGGGCAGGAAAAACTAAAAAGACTTTGAGACTACACAAGAAGTTGGGTCTAAGCAGAGCCAAAATAATTTGCCGCAGAACTAGAGGATGACAAGGACGACGCCGGCTCATGAAACTGTCAACCGATGTTTCCCAGCCCCTGCGGCCTTAACCCTCTGTGCCTGTTCTGGCCAACTTTTGCCGGGCCCAAATGCAAAGTTGAGCTTAGTCAGTCGAGCCGAGTTCTGGCGAACTTTTCGTTAGCCGCAAAGATGACTTGGAGCACTTCTCCCTGAGCGAGCGCACAACTGACATATTAAAGTCCACTTAGACTAATTGCCAAAGCATAAAATCGGTAAACAAAAAACGAGCCAGGACCTTCTTCTGCATAAATTTGGATTATGCTTTAATTTATGCATCGCGAACATCGCAACATCTGAAAGCCAAAGCCAATTAAAGTTGCTCGCCGCCAGCTGCTCTCCGCGGCGGGGGAATTTGACTGATTAAGTGCGATGGAGTCAAGTCAAGTGGGTGAGTATTTGATTTCCCTTCTTTACGATCCCAAAATACATATCCTTATATATACATATATTTACTTTACTGCAGCTGCAGGCAATTGTCGTCTGCCCGAAAGTTTTGCCAACTTTGCGTTCAAAGTTCTGTTGTTTTTATGTAGGCCACGTGTTGTTCACTTGCCTGTTCTTAGCCTCGTTGCTTTTATTGTTACTTTGCTTGATGTTTTGATACTCTGGCAGGCAACACTAAGACAACTTGGCTATTATGCTGCCTAAACTTTTCTTCCTCAATCTTAGTTTTTGAATTCTTAACAAATTATTTCTAATTAGATGAATAGCTGACGTCTTTTTACATTTTCTAAATAATAGGCTTCTTCTGTGACTTGGATTAATTTAACAAGGCTTGTAATATGGTTACCAAATCCGCCTTAAAGACAAAGGACATTTCAGCAAGTAACCCATTTTTCTCGCCATTTTCTTGTTTATGTTTCTGTTTAGGCTGCTGAAGACATTTAGTTGTGTATTTGACGTCTTCTTTTGATGTTACAGTGAAACAATTGCGGCGATTTTTGTAGCCCTGTTTGTTTGCGGGTCCGGAGAATTGGGTTTGTTTTATGAGCGGCCCGCAGAAAATCCGGCAGGATGAGATGCCAGCCTAGATTTGGTGGGCTTTTGACATGGAAATGCTCCTCGCATCTGTTACTGGAAATTTCGGCAGCAAAATTGAGTTATTTCCGCGTACAGAATGGATTTCCAGCGAAGACCGATGTCATCGATCCATCAAAGGTTTCATGGGACTTCAATCGAAACATGTTTGATTGGGTGTTTGACTTACAAAATTCCGGTAAGGGGTTTCTATTTTTAAGACATCTATATTTGTGCATATTTATGGAAATATGAGACAAGTAAGTAAGAAGTTAGATTGAGAGTTTCAAGTGATTGACTTCGTTCTAGATCCGTTTGTTACACTTCAACTCTCCTTTTGATTTTCAAAAGAGCCCATAATCTTGACCTTTCTCCTTTGCAGCCCCCAGTGGCTCTTAATTAATCCCAAAACCCTTCAGCTGGCACATCCTTCCACATCTGAGACCTTCTCAATCCTCTCCAGCTGAAGAGCCACTCAACCGTTGACGGAGGCTCGTCTCGTCTTCCGATTGAGTGCGACGGAGTACCGAAAAAAAGAGGGGAATTTGCATATTTTATTAAATTCCCGCACAAATATCCAATCAATAATGTAGTATGCCATTCGGCGTATCCGGCTATCCCCGCTTCCCCCTGCCCGCTGCCCTTTGAGCCTGGACCAGAGGCAAAGCCGTGGCAAATTAAGTATGCATACGTATTCAAATGGCTCACAAGCCGAAATATACACAGAGATATTGAAAGTCGGGCGGGCAGGCGGGTCTGGATCGGAGGCGGCGACTGGGCTGTATGCCCAAGAGAGAGATTTTTGGTTTTTTCCAGACCCACACCTCCCGACGCCGCTGTCCTCAGACGACCCGCTCCTCTCCAGCTTCTTTGTGGGCAAAGGCAAATCATTAAAGACGTCGATTCCTCCTCCATCTCCGCATGGACTCGTTAGGGCACAGAGAAAAAAATCAGGGCAATATTCGACTGAAATTATCAGTTCCATCCAAAATATTATCGCTGTCATATCTTCGTCTAGTTATCGTAAATCAGTAGAAGCCACAACATGTCGATAAGATTGTAATTAGTGTATTCATTAGCCCTGATAAAGCTGAAGGTGATAGTGGGGAAAACCTGATGTCTTGTTTATGTATATGTATATTATTATAAATTAAATGTTACAGTCAATATGGTATTCATGTTTAAAAGCATTACAAATTATTATATGGAATGAATTAAGCTAGTTTTATATATTCTTTCCTATTTTACAGTCACATAGTTTTGATATGTAATAAAAAAGCATTAAAAATAAATTTATAGAATTAATATAGCTAGTTTTATATAATCCTTCCTCTTTTACAGTCACATAGTAATTAGTGTATTCATTAGCCCTGATAAAGCTGAAGGTGATAGTGGGGAAAACTGCTGTCTTGTTTATATATACATAGATTATAATAAATTAAATGTTACAGTCAATATAGTATTCATGTTTGAAAGCATTATAAATAATTATATGGAATTATTAAAGCTAGTTATATTCTTTCCTATTTTATAGTCACATAGTTTTGATATGTAATAAAAACCAAACTTATTTATTTATTTCGTTTATGTAAATTTCAATCTCCGTCAAAATTAATATCTCTGTCATATTTTTGTCTAGTTATCGTAAGTCAGTAGAAGCCACATCATGTCGATAAGACTGTAATTAGTGTATTAATTAGCTTTGATAAAGATGAAGGTGATAGTGAAGTGATTGTTTAAGTTTCATATATTATTATGAGTTAAATATTAAATAGTATTCATATTTAAAAGCATTAAAAATAATTATATGGATTTAATAAAAATAGTTTTATATATTCTTTCCTATTTAACAGTCAACTATATGACTGATTGTAATATAAACCAAACTTATTTATTTATTTCGCTTATTTAAGTTTTTCCAGTGCGTTGCCTTTTGTTTTTGTTTTTCTGGTTTGTCGCCACGCCAGAAATTTGGCACACACTATCGATGGGGTGGCATGTGGAGTACGCAGCTCTTGGGGGCGAGTTGGGGGGAAGATGCAAATGAATACAAACAAAATACCGCAAGCAGAAAAGATTATGCCTGGCATAAAAATAAATTAATGGCCGTGGCGTGTGTGTGTGTGTGATTGTGGCTGGGAGAAGCACAAGGACAAAGTAATGCCTCGCCTTAGGGGGTGTTGTAATAAGCCACAACCCTCGGACCACTTCCCTTTGGGCAGCATTTCCTTTCTGTTCTTTTCTCTCCTTATAATTTACTATGCGTAATTTCCGCGACTGCTTTCATACGTAAATATTTAATTTCCTTAATTTTGGAGAACTCTATTCGGGGCCCCCGTCTCTATGCCCTCTACCCACTTCCTTTGGCTCGTTGGCTAGCTTTTTATTTCATTATTTATTGTTTTGCATTTCATCGCCAGGGCTTTTATGTTTATTGCTCCTTGTGCCCGAGACCGTTTTGAACTTGGGCACACGCGGCGTATGCGCAACGTTCTTAGTACTGCGTGAGTTGGGCAAAGTTAAGTGTGCAAAGTGCTGTCAAAAGTTGAGATCCCGACACTTTCGCTCCATAGATTGCTGCTGCAGTGCTTTTTTATGGTTTTTTGCTATTTTTTTTAGGTTGATAAAGTTTGCTTCCGGAAAGGGTACGCACTGAGCGTTGGTAATAAACTTTTCGGAATGTGTTCAGTTAGAGTGAGATAATATTGTTTTTAGAGAAATTTAGTTATCTATTTTAATACTATTAGGAATGTAAATCCCTGAAGTATTTAATTAGTTTATATATAACTATAAAACATGATAATTAAAGACTAATATTCCTATAGAGATATTAACTCGCTTACTTTTTCTTAGCTGCTCAATCTTTATAGTTCTCGCTTTGAACACTTTTTCTATTCCCGGCCAAGGACATTCCCAGCCCCTTACATTGTTCCAGGATACTGTAAGTCCTCCGAAAAAGATTTGCACTTCAGTGCAAAGAAATGCAGGATACGAAACTTTTGCCGCTATTTTTATTAGTGGCCCAAAGTGGGAAAAGTAAAGTTGGAAGTGCGCCGAGCATTTTTCTTGATTTCCATTTCTGTGCAGTTCTGCCTCGCTCTTTTATTTTTTACTTAACTGAGCTGAACTCAACTTAAACTTAAACGCATTGGCATCCGCTTCTGGTCAAAAGTGGTTTATGGCAAAAAAAAATAAACTCAAATAAAGTGGAATTACTTGTTTCAGGAGCAGCAGCTGCCAAAGGGGAAGTAGGTAATGGCAAGGGCTTGCCATGGGTTGACAGTCGAGTCTATTCCAAAGGAGCATTTTGCATATTCATTCAGAGCCACTTTGTCGCCACTTGAAAATTGCGATTGACGGGCAGAACTCTTGAGTTGATGGAAAAGTTTTCGGTCCAAGGACATCGAGAGCTAACCCTTCCTCTCGCCAAAGTAGTTTCCAAGCCTTAGACTCGCTTTCAATTAATTTCAGCCCTAATAAGAGTTCATTGCGGGCGTTGTAATATCTGGCGCATTACATTTTCGCCACTGAATAATTCAATAAATATTTTCATTTCCAATTACGGCGAATGGCGTAGATTTTCGGAGGATTTTCCTGGCCATTAAAGTTTTCCGAGAACCGCGAACCGAGCCCCGAGTTAATTGCCGCTAAAAGTTGATGCAAACGAAAATATTATTTTATGTATTTTTGTAACTTTTTTTGTTGATATTAGGAAAAGTTTGCCCAAGAGGCGCGGCACTCGATGGGCTGTTCCACTAATGAGCCTATTGTTCGGCAGATAAAACGTGGCTTCGTTCTGGAGCCCAGAGGAACCGGAAATAGCTGTTTTTGTTGCTGCTGTTGATGGCATTAGGAAAGGGTTGAGAGCCTCGGGGTTTCCAAACTTTTAGAGGCATGGAGTGTACGTGGGCTGATTGAGAAGTTACTGGGCACTTGAATTAGTAATTAGGAACTCGAACTTGGACCTGGCAGTGAACTGGGGAACTGGGAATTTTTCAGGGAATACATATTCCAGTTTTGCGTATTTCAGTTATTAATAACTTAAGCGTTTAAGTACTTGCACATGTATGCTGAAATACTTTATATATTTTATATACATATTTATACTACTTTTACCCTCTATATTTTCAATTTTAAGGTTTTTTCCCTCAACTCATAAATGCAGTTAATTGCTTTCGGTTTAAATTAATATTAGTTTTCTATAAACTTTCCGCAACAGCTGGCAAAACAATTTTCCGTCTCCTATGTTTATCTGGCCCACTTTTCCGGGTCCTCCCCTTATCCCACTTTTACCCCACACTCTTGCTCCTTATTTTGGTCCTTGGTCGAGATCTCTCCTTTAAAATGAAAATGAAACTGAAATTGTAATTAAATTTTTGCCAATTCGTTTAATTGAGTTTTAAGCCGCAACTTTTGAATGCCCAAATTTGAAAGTCGCCAGCCAACCACTCCGGCAACCACTCTTTTTTGGCCCAACCCTTTGGCGGGTGAGCTGCTTAAATACTTTTTGCCTGAGGTGGCTCGGTGGTTGTGGTTGCTATTATATTTTTTGAGCATATTTTACGAGCGCTCCTTGTGACTGTTTGCGCCGTAATTAAGTGCGTCTAATTTGTGTTAAGCGCTGAGCCACTTGAGCATCGCTTTTATTTTTCTTCCTCAGAATTTCTGCTTTCTTTTCGGTTTTTTTATTTTTATTTAACCCGACGCTGCCTCTGTGTGTGCTTAACCTAAGCCCAGACGTTCCACGAGCCCCGAGTAGGTGGAAAATTCGAACGACTAATTCCTGCGTGGGCGGAGAGCCGTCTGAAACAGGGCTTTAAAGGTTGTCTGGGTACAAACTGCCGCTAAATGGCCGCGGCCCCTGGAGATTCGTGCTCCTCTCATTTTTTTGTTTTTATTTATTTTTTTGTCAAGCGAAACGGGACAGGGGAATAAAACATTTTTTGAGTGATTTCAGCGGGTGAAGATTTTCGAAGGGTTGGGTTTCGTGAAAGCAATAATATCGGCATTTAAATGAAGCCGGATTTTGATATAATAAATAAACCAGAGAGAGAGCACTGTTCTTGAAAATGAGAGGAGGATGGAAGCGATGTTGCCCTAAGAACTTAACTTAAGTTCATATTTGAGGACTACATTGGATAATAAATCTTTGAAGGGGTTATTAAAAACAGTAATAGCAGATTTGAAACATAATAAGTATTTAAAAATAAACTTTAATCGTCAAATATTAGTTTTACCAAGGTGAACTGATTAAAGAATGGTTCTTAAAAACAATAATATCAGTTTTTTAACAATGTAAGTATTTTAAAAAAATCGTATAGTGTCAAGTATTAGTTTTACAGGAGTCAAATGATTTAAGAAGGGAATGCAAAGGTATGAATTTGAACCCAAAGGGTTAAATACTACAAATTGTAAAAAAGGCAAATTTATACGTATTTATAAAAAGGTAATCAGTATAGGTAAATAATAATATATAATATAATATCAACTCACTAAGGATGCTGTGTATAAAATTAGTGTTTATTTCATGGTAATTGTATCGACAATATAAAGATTGTTCCCCTTTTTACAGACCCTTCCCTGCCCACCTTAAGTAACAAATTGCCTAAGCTTGCTCATTTTTTGTTTACCTTTGCCTTTAAAGGCACCATCTGCTTGACTTTATCTCAAAGTGCTGCATTAAAACTTTTTGCTGCTGCCATCATTAAATTAAACCTTTTGCAATTAGCCTTTTTTGTAGGCCACTTTTTTTGCTGCCTTTAATCCGCAACTGTCTGTATTAATTACAGTTCTTAAGTACACTTTGCTCTTACCTTATGCCTTGGGCTTTAATTTATTAATTCATCAATTATAAAGTTTGTTCTCCTTTCACACTTTTCACTGGAGAAACACTTTTCCGTTTGCTCACACTTTTTCCTCCTCCTGGGTTTTTTTCGCGTGCAAATAATTATATTCGCAATTTGTTTATTCGCACACTTTACCGGCGACTTTCGTGTCTTCTCTAGAGTGTTATTTTCCTGCGTTTGTTATTGTTGTTCTTGGTATTGTATTTGCTTGTTAGCCACGTTAGCAGCTAGCGCATTTGGCGGCTATCGTTACGCGTCCGGAACGGTAACTGTGGAGGTTTTATCAGTGCGTTCCGTTTATAAGGAAAACCCTGGCGGAGCTTTTCCCGCAAAGCTTTTCCGCGGTGAGCGCAGGAAAATGCGAGAGAGAGAGCCGCCTTTCGACCAGTTTCACGTGAGTTTCGACCAAAATCGAAGAGTCCTTGCCCTCTCTCTTAGTGTCTGCCGTCAATTCTTTTAAGTGCAACAAATCGAAGCCAAAGTCAAGCACAAACATTTCACATTCTTGCCAGTTTGAGGTCCTTGTTTCATATCCTGCAGGATGCGAACGCAGAGCCCAGGAGGGCACACAAAAAAGCAAAGGTGCCAGAAAAACTGCATGCAAATCATTTCCCGCTCATAAATTATGCAGCTGAGAAGAGCAAACGTATCAGAGAGTCTGCCAACAACTGCAGGAAAAACGGGGAAAGCGGGAAAAACTGCAGTGGCCAGAAGCAGCCGAGCACATCAACTTCAATTTATCTGGACGTGAGTTTTGGTTTTTTGGCTGTTCTGGATTGGTGGCAGCTATGGCCGAGTGATGGGATTCTTATGCCCTTGCAGGGGACTGCTTAGCATTTTCTGGATATCAGATAATAGCATCAGAAAATGCAGTATAAAGTAAGTAAAAAAAGGAATTTTAATTTAATTTTCTAGGATATAAAAAAAAACTATTAAAACTATGAAGATAAAAACTTACTTATTACTACAAAACTTGATGTTTACTCTGTGACCCTCAGCGGAAAGTTCAGTTAAAATATTACAGATTATTTAAGTACCATTTCACAGTGCGTTCGAAGCGGAAACGGAAGTGCCGGCAGTCGCATTGGCAACTGCAAAAAGTAAACCGCCATGATGGAAGAGGGCCGCGTGTTTTGCCACTGGCGATATCGCTTCGTTTCGGCCTCGTTTCTTGCCTGGTTTTCATGAGCGAGTGTGCCCACTGGGCCTGTGTCATATGCAAATTCCAAATCATGGGAATCGCGAAAAAAAGCACTAACTTAAAAAAGGAGAGGAGCTGGGAACATAAGTATCGATTGGTTAATATCAAACTAGCTGACAGGCTGACAAGGACCGCAGGGCGGCATTGAACTTGTCTAGCCGAGGGGGAGAAGGTCGAGTGTTTCCGGCCAATTCCCTCGGCTCCTCCCCCGGCCACACCCACACTTGCACAGTAACCTTTGCATGATTTAATTATTTGTAGCATACTTTCGTGTGCCGGCCAGAAACTTAACACCTGAATGCACAGCCACGGGAGGAGCTGGGGGTGGAGCTGCCTCTCAGTGGCGCAAAAACTTTTGCCACTTTTGCCACTTTTGCATTCAGTGCGGTGCAGAGCCCCAAAAGTTGCTGCTGTAGAAGCGACCCACGGGCCGACCTCTGCGGTTTTGGGTGAGGGTCCTGTGAATCCGAGTCCGGGCCCTTCTATGCGAGCTGAGCACTGAATGTCTCAATTCATTTTACGCCACACTGCGTCTCAAGTGGAGCGCTCCATGCAAAAAAGGGCTGCCAATGCGGGATTCGGGCATTGGGTTTCTTGCCTGGTATTTCTATGGGAAACAAAAGCATGTTGGCTTCAATGGAAGTAGGTAAAATAGAGCTAAATATCTAAGTTATGATCTAAATCAGTCTAAATCAAGTCAGCTATTAATAGTTTATTTATCAGAGAGGCCTCGGATATCGCTGATAATTTAAAATAATTTAAATTGGTGGCCAAAGGTCTGCTGCAAAAATTGTACTACGATGTTGGAGTTATGGATTTTATTTATAATCTTAATAATAAGTCAAAATCAAATTATCTATTAATAGTTTGTATATCAGAGAGGCCACTGATATCGCTGATTATTTAAAATCATTTAAAGTGGTGGCTAAAAGTATGCTTCAAAAATTAAACTACGATGCTGGAATCTATAATATTTCGCTGCATATTCTTATACGCAAAATCTGAATATGAGAACTGAGACTTAATGCATATCAACTCAAAATATAGCTCTTAATGTATGCAAATCATTTCGAGTACCGGGTATCTTATAGTCGGATCAGTCTCCTTGATCTGAATGGGTTTTGGGTCTGCCGTTTGGGATAAAAAATAAGAACAAAGCAACATTTTTTGTTAAGGGATGGCGGTGTAAAAGTGCAAGCAGCGCAGAAAAGGACTTCGGCATCATTACAATTTGTTGATTTGCTTCGTTAAACAGCAAACAACACTGGCGAAAGGCGGCGGGATGAAGGCGCCGACTGGAATTGAAACAACAGCGACAGTTGAATGAATCAGGACAGCATGAAAGACCCAAGAAATGAGCGCTAAGTCAGCCCTGGGCCAGGCTCCTCATCCCATCCTGCTGCTCCTTGCCGCTGTGCTTCTCCACTCGTATTCAAATGGCGGCTGCATTGTTGCTTATTTCGGGCAGAAGCGAAAGCGCGAAAAAATGAGCAAAATAAGAAGACATAAAAACACCAAAGGCGGCGAATAAACAGTGGCGAGAAAATGAAACCCGGCTGGGGGAATCCGGCAAGGCGCTGAACTCGCGACGTCTCCTTCAAAGGCGGCTTCCCCCTCTGGCGACCAAGAAATTCCTATCTTTTTTCCTCACAAAAACCAAGCTGCTGCCCAAGGATTCAAAGGAGCCGGAGCGATGGAGGCTGCAGCCGCGCTTGCAGGTGCAAAATGGGGCAAGCCATCATCACTGTCAGCGTAAGGAGCAAATAAGGAGTTCAATGTGGGTTTTCCTGCCGGGTTTCTCAAGATATTCATAACGTTTTGGGGTGTGTGCATATTAAAGCATATTCAGCGGAAGCTGGCTGGCCTTTTTATAATTTCTTCCACTCAAATTAGGATTTAAATAAGCTAATATAATGTTTAAAAATATGATTTAGCTATAGTTAATTTAATTAATCTGCATATTGAATCTTATTCAGCGAAAGCTGACTGGCCTTTGAATAATTTTTTCCACTTAAATTAGGATTTAAGTAAGCTAACAGAATATTTAAAAATATGATTCTGCTATAGTTAATTTAATTAATCTGTATATCTGGTTGGCCTTTTTATAATTTCTTCCACTCAAATTAGGATTTAAATAAGCTAATATAATACTTAAAAATATTGTTCTGCTATATTTAATTTAATTCTAATTTAATCTGCATATTAAATCTTATTCAGCGAAAGCGGGCTGGCCTTTTTATAATGTCTTCCACTTAAATTAGTATTTAAATAAGCTAATATAATATTTAAAAATGTGATTCTGCTATATTTAATATAATTAGTTTCTTTAATGTTTTCCTTTTACTAACTGATACTGAAGTATGATACTAACTGAAGTTGATTTAAAAATAATTTGTCTTTGTTTACTGGCCTTTTTACAATTTCTTCTACTCAAATTAGGATTTAAATAAGTTAATATAATATTTAAAAATATGATTCTGCTATACTTAATTTAATTAATCTCTTTAATGTTTTCCTTTTACTGACTGATACCGCCTAAAGTTGATTTAAGCATAATTTGTCTTTGTTTACTGCCAGAACTTTCAACTTGTTGGCCAACTTGCCTTCCTTTGGTTTTCGCTGCCTTTCTCCCGTTTTTTCCTGTTCATTCCCTTCCCCTTCGATATCCCCCTCTGTAATTGGCCTTATCACTTCTGACCCTCTTTACACAATTAGATTTATTTGCAAATTATAAGTTGAATTGCAGGGCGGATGCGGCCGTCATAATTTCTCTTTATGGCCAGCCGCCGCAGCTTATGCAATAAAAAAGTACCAAACTTGGCAGATCGCTCTCGAGCCATAATTTATTGCATAATTTCTGGGTTGAATAATTAGCATTTAATTTAAGATTGCTTACAAAATATATAAAAAACAGAGGAGATAGCATAACCACCGAAAAAAGGTTCATTGGTCCGCTCATTAAATTAGTGAGCGGATGTGCCTTAGATTTACGTTTTTTGATATGTGAGTACCCCACGGGGTTCGGGTTGAGGTTTCGAAGTTCGCATTTCTAATGAGTTTTAATTTGAATATTAAATTGCATGGGGAAATTTGGTGTTTGAATTATTTAATCGCACCTAAAGTTGTTCGCCCGGGGGCGTGGCAATTACGACTTGATTGATGCGCCATTAGAGACTACCCTGAGGGCCGCGATACTCCCGGTCTCTGGGGATGGTACTGGTCATGGCGAGAGGTATTTTATCCCCTGGTTAGACAGGTTAATTGGTTATTGCAACGACTCCCATAAGTTCTGGGCTTTCCAATAAACTGAAGGCACTACTCTATAAAATTAGCTGTTAGCCTAAGTGGCTTTGGCTATGACTATGAAAATTGGGTTGGTCAGGCCGGAAGACAGAATTGTAATTATCTCAATTGCACTGTGGGTGAAATGGGAGTTGAAGTGTATAGAAAATAATACAATAATAATAATATAAGTGCTTGAAATGTATGTTTAATAAGGGAAACTTCGTTTAATTTATTGAAAGGTTTAAATAAATTCGTTTTTAAATGCTGCAATCCGTGAAAGTGAGAAAAGACCCTACTAGATAGGTATATTCTTTATTTAGAGTTCTTTAAATGTAGGATTTGTAATGTTAGGTCATAAAAATAATTCTAAAAATTAATAATAACGTAAATCCCCATATAACGCTCTTTAAATTACTTGAATTTGTCAACAAAATTTCGAAATTCATCGAGTGACAGCTCACACTTTGACTCGTAAACTTTTGTTTGTTATTTCGCAACTATTTCACCTGAGTGTTAGCAGGACAACCCCACCCCGCTTGTTGGCCACTTCAGTTGGCCAAAGTAAACGCTTTTTTGATCGGCAAATACGAGCAACTGACTTCCGCAATGGCCGAGCGGAATGAAAAACTTTTCCCGGCGACGGCGCCTGAAATCGACAAATGACGATTAGCACATAGCATCGTCAGCTGGTTGTTGTGGTTGTTACTGCTATTTTCTGTTTGGACCAACACGCACACACACAGAGGCACCTGTGCACACTTGGCCATATAGCAGACATATAGCCATATAGCCCCGAGATGGGCGCATTCACGTTCGTGATCGGCATGGGCACTACAATATTTTGAGTTTCGGTTTCAGTTGTTGGACGGAGCGCGAACGAATAAGACACTCGCGGCTAAAAAGTGCACAAAATACTGAGAAAAAATCAAGAAAAAACCGAGAGAGACAGTGAGAGTGAGAGAGAGAAAGAGAGAGAGAGGGAGAGAGAGAGAGTGAAAAGTGTAAGCAACTAATTTTTTTCAAAAAAGCCAAGAGAAAAGTGCGAAAATAAATTAGGCAATTCAAGTGCAATGCTTATGCATTACCCATCGATTGCGGCCTTTAATGTGTTTAACTCGTGATCGACCCTTTGCATTATACAAGACTGTTCAATATGTATACTATATGTGTGAACATGTAATGAATAATTACTCTGTCCATTTGTTGATGTCGAAGCAATCAAAATGAATTAAATAAATGAAAAGCATAGGACTTTAATTGAAATTCCTACAAACTATTCAGTCAAGTGCAAGGCTAAGGCCATTGGGGAAGAGGGTGAAGAAACTTACAAAGGGGTTTCAGGATTTAAATCTTTACCAGAACATTAAATACATTTTACCAGGCATTTTGAAAATCAATAACATTATCCAGATCTATAGCAAATATACGGTTCCGAACAAATTTAATTAGTGTTCCCTGCCGTAATTAAATACAGATAATTCTCGTTAAGCTGACTGATAAATATTGAACTTTGCTCATTCCGAGCTTATCTAACTCCCATCCGACATGTTTGTTAACAGCCCAAAGGCCTACAAAGTTGTTTTGTCTCAATTCATCTCGAAAATATGTGATAATTGAGAGTTGAACCTTGCTATCGTGCAGGGAAATTAATTAAATTTTTACCTAGTTAGCCGGCATTCCCAAATGTCTTGTCTCTTGACTTGACTTGACACATTGTCTAATGAATTGCTTGCTATCTTGAGTAGAGAAAATTCTTTGAATCTGCACAACTCACTTTAAAACGATTTCTATGTCGACCAGAAAACAAATTACACTTTGCGGTTCTGAATTCTGACTTTGATTTTTCCCAGGCATTGCATTCGAATTTTCACATTTGATTTTTGCTTATCTCTCTTAATTTATTTTAGTTTTGGTTTTGCAAGCATTTTCCGCTTTACTCAATATGTTTGCATTGCGTAAGGTCGTGTCTTTGGCCATTCAGTTTGTGGCGTTCCCCGCCGCAAAAAGCTCGGAAATAACTTGGCTGAGACGTATTTATCGAAGAGTCAGGGCCGTTCGAACGATGACTGGGCAGCTGCTGGGACAGAGTCTGCTGAAAATAAAACGCCAAGCAAAAATATGAATGAAAGAAAATACGACAACGACATTTACCATTATTTCCACACATAAAAAATGTGCCAACAGCAAAATGCAGGTTCAGTTTTGGCCAATGTTTACATTTCATTTCGGCAAGTCTCTGTGGCAATTTCATGCAGGGAAGGAGTTTAAGTGAATTATTATTGTCAGCAGCATTGTTTTGAGTCACAAAAAAAATAAATAAATTATCCAGTGTAGCGGGAAATGCTCTGTAAATATTAAATTTGAAGATTTGTAATAAAGTTCGGTGGCCTAAAGGAAATATTTCATATTTTCTTTTGTTTAAATTAAGAATATAAGCGAATTATTATTTATATTGTAATTATTTTGAGTCATCAAAAAATAAGAAAGTTATCGAGTTTAGAGGAAAATAGTATGATAATATTATATTTTAAGATTTGTAATAAAGTGCGGTGGCCTAAAGGAAATATTTCACTTTTCTTTTGTTTTAATTAAGAGTATAAGCGAATTATTATTTTTAGTAGAATTATTTTGAGTCATAAAAAAATTAAAAAGTTATCCAGCTTAGAGATACATAATATGCATATATTATAATTTAAGATTTGTTATCACAAATCTATAGATAGAGTAAAGAACATATTTTACTTTTCCTTAGCTTAAAATAATTTAGTTTAGTTTTAGTTTTCTGTGCTAGGAACATCTCCAAGCATTCCTCCCTAATTAAATTAGTTTCGCACAATTTTATACCTCATATTTACCTGATGCTTAAGTTTCCGCTCTACAATTCTTCACAGGCACTGTTTCAAATGTTCTTATTAATTTGAAGCAATTTGCATTTGCTTTGTATTTTCTTATAGCGTGCTAAACCCATTTGCGAGGTGTTAAAAAATCCAAGCCCAAAGGCATGTGTATACTTTATGCTTATTCGTATATAATATTTATGACGCTTATTTTCGCGGATTGTTTTACGCACCTTAGAACATGCTAAACACAAAAATCGCTGCTAATTACTGGAGAGAAATGGTTTATGGCGGTTTTTTGTAAATTAATTATGGTTGTGCTCCCATCTTGTTTCGCTGGCTGATGAAATCGAAGCCTCTCTGATCTCTGGCTCTTCTGCGATAAGACATGTTCCAGTACGAGTACTACTTTTCTTCGGAAGTACGCTGGAATCGGAGACTTAATTGAGGTCAGGTTCCGGGGACTTTGACACGTTTTCGGAGCAGACCTGAAGGTCGCCGTTGGCGCTAAGAGACGTGGAATCTTGTTTATGGTACATGCCTTTTACAGACACTTGCAACATGGTGTTGTATGCGTATTACTGTGCAAAAACATATACGAAACCCGTTTGGGAATAAACAATAACAGAGACTTACATAATGCTATGCAATGAGGCAAGCTACTCGTAAAATCTGCTTTAGTATGGCCGGTCGGTCGGTCGACGGTCGGTCGGTCTGTTACCTGTCTGCGCTTTCGAAAACCTGTTTATCATTTGGGAGTCCACCTCCGGGCTCTGTGCTTAAAAATACTGAAAACTCACCGAGCTCTCTTCAGTCGCCCAGGGCCTCAGTCACGTGCTCGTCTCCTCCCACCCATAGCGAACCTCTAAGTTAGCATCGGTTGGATTTCGGTTTCAGCAACGATTTTAATATGCTCTCTCGCTCGGCCAACTAAAGCGTAATTGGTTGGGTAATTTAGTAATAATTTTGGCCATAATTGCTAATGTAATAGCTAAGATAAGTGGACAGAAACGAAGCAAAGCTAGAGTAGCTACAAAAAATAATGGGATATTTGGAGAAAAAAATATTATAATATAGGAAAATATAAACGTTATATTGCCTAATTTTTTGAAGGAAGAAATCTATGGAATTTTTATTTAAGAAAATATGAAATAAGCCATAAGTAGACCGTAACCATAATTGCTAATGTAATAGTTAAGATAAGTGGACAGAAACGAATGGGTTGCAAAAAAATACTTATAAGAAAGGAAAAATAATCGTGATACAGCCTAATTTTTAAAGTATAAAATCTATGGAATTTTATTTAATAAAATATAAAATAAGCCATAAGTAGACCGTAACGAATACTTAGATATTTTTGTGAAAACATTACAAAACTATAAGCAATTTGCAAGTCTTTTTCTCGAATATTTGTTCTATTTAAAGTCATTGCCTAAATATATGAAGTATAAGTATAAAATCTTGAGAATTTTATTTAATAAAATATAAAAATAAGCTATATAAGCTATAGTTATTTTTGTGAAAATAATAAGCAAGACTTTTTCTCGAATATTTGTTCTATTTAAAGTCATTGTATATATAATCATTGTAAGTATAAAATCGTGGGAATTTTATTTAATAAAAAAAAATAATATAAAATATTTTTCCTATTTAAAGTCATTTAATATTAAGCTTGCCTGAATCAGCTCAAGTTAATCAGAGCATTAAGTCCTCGATTTATTTTCCAAAATATGATGCCACCTTATCTCTTATTGTGATTTGTTTAAAATGAATTATTCATGTCCCGCAGATCGGTGACTGCCTGCATCAGTTTCTCAAAGTTATTCATTTGAATATACTTCAAATTATATGCAGATCATTGAACTATATATTGATTTGATTGGGTTTGATGTCACGATATCGATTGGAGGGTTCTCTGGAGATGTCTCATCGATGTCTCCTTTCTCCAATTAATAAACAATGCATACCTGTAATCGTGCTTCAGGATATTTAACACATTGTCTAGACTTTTGGTTAGCAGGAATTAATTTAATTTATAAATACCCAATGCTTCAAACGAGCCGCAATATATGGAATCTACTGAAGAGCAGTGCCTTCATTGGAATCTAAAACAAGTTTCTAACCGTACACACTTCTCGCACTTTCACCTGTCTCGGTAAATAACACCGCTCCCTATTTCACCCGACAGCACCCACTGCGAGTACACAAACTTAAAGATACATTTATGAGTGCTAATAAACTGCAAAGTCTCTGAGCTGGCACAGTGTGAGAAATGATAAAGATGTGAAGTAAGCGCGAGCGGAGGAAACCAGGAAGTATTGCACCACCTTGCCCCAGTTTGAATTTATCACCTTAAGTATAAAGAACGCATCATGAATGCCAACGAGGACTATTTAACCCAGGATGCGACGGAGGAGATATCGCAGGTCCTGGACCTGAAGAAGAACATCACAGTGGACCTTCGGACACACCCCACCGTGGCCGAGTATTACGAACGTGAGTGTACTTGGAAGTTAAGAAAATCAATTGCAATCTCTGAAAATATTGGTAGCAAACTCATCTAGATTTTATAGCTTAGTATATTTGAACATTTCGTAACCAAACGTCTACCTCATGGCAACAAAAGTGGTTATCTAAATTTATTAACACCTCTATATTAACCATCATAGCCAAGTCAAGAGGCTTTCGAAGAATTTTAATGGCTTAAAGATGATGCAAGAGATATTAGTTAGTGGCACAGTTTGCCTTAAACATTTACTAGTATTTTAGAATACTTTACAAATTATAATTATAATTCATTTACCTAACTATCAGCTATATAGAAATTCTTCTTAGAAAGTCTTACTTAAATCAATTGCAATCTGTGAAAATATTGGTAGCAAACTGATCAAGAATTTATAGCTTAGTTTATTTTAAGATTTCGTAACCAAACGTCTACCTCATGACAACAGAAGTGGTTACCTAAATACATTAACACCTAAATATTAACTATCATAGCCAGTCTAGAGATTTCTGAAGAATTTTAATGGCTTAAAGATGATGCAAGAGACTACTTTGCCTTAAATATTTACTGCTACTTGAGAATACTTTACAAATTACATTTATAATTAATTTACCTAGCTAACAGGCATGTCAGAAAGCCTTACCATGTTAAGAACTGACTTTAATCCCTTGGTTTTTATTATCAGCCGCTCAAAGTTTATTAAGTTCCTTTAGTAAGAATTCTCTAACCAAATCACAGGCTTCCGACTAATTGAATTTTCCCAAACTCTACCCGCAGACATGACTGCCTTTCTGAGCCTGGCCATCTTCGTGGCCAGCCTGCTGACTATCCTCAACATCGCCATCTTCTCGACGACAGTCTCCCGGCTGAGGCGACACCTGAACAAGCCGCTGCTGGGCCCCTCGGTCATGATGGTGGCCCTGTATCCGGTTATCTCGGTGTCGGCCTTGGTGACCATCCTGGTGCCCTACTCCTGGTTCGTCTGCCACACGGTGATGCACGTAATGTTCATGGTGGGGGGACCAGCGTTCCGCACTCTGCTCTTCCGCTACGTGGGCTCGGAGCAGAACTACGTGAAGGAGTCGGCCATGGAGGCAGTGCAGCTGAACACGCCGCCCTGCTGCTGCTGCTGCGGCTGCCTGCCGCTGGTGGTTCCCACCAAGGCGAAGCTGTGCATCTCGCGGTACATGGTCTGGCAGATGCCCTTCTGGCAGGGCTCCATCATGCTGGTGATGAACATCCTGTACTACCGCGACCTCCAGCTGTACCACCAGGTCATGTACTTCTTCATCCCGTTCATCGTCTGCTCGATCGTAATGGGAGCCTGGTCGCTGCAGATCACCGTGCGGATGATCACCAAGCTGCGCGGCGACTATCAGCTCCGCAAGAAGATGTTCTGCCTCCAGCTGGTGGTGATGCTCTGCAAGCTGCAGTACCTCGTCCTGTACGATCAGCTGGATGGCATCAAGATGGGCGGCGAGTATCCCATCAATCACACAGTTTACAAGCAAAGTGAGTGCTCTATGATATATATTATTAACTCTATTAAATATGACTTTCTTTAGCTATCATCAACATCCTGATCTTGGTGGAAATGGTCATGGTGTCCATGATGGTCCAGAGTGCCTACCGCACACCCATCCAGGTTCAAATCGATGAGGTCAACAAGGAGAAGGAGGTCACTCGCATCTGAGTGGGTTTTTCTGGCTCTCCGATTGTTAGTAGCAAAGAAATGTGATACATTTAATAAAGGAAATTTAGCTAAATTTGTAAAGGAACAAGCTGAAAATAACTAAATATTTGGAAGGACAAGCATCCTTCTTTAAGTGAGTGAAGACTCAAAAATCAAACTTAAAGACTTGAAACATAACGCTGTAAGTCTCCCGCGACTTGCTGGCTTAACTAAAGCGCCCACAAATCATGCGTTTGAGCCAAGCCTGGTCAGCTCAGTTGGCCCACTTGTAGGCACTTCGAGCCACATTCAGCAGCAACTGCCATGTCCTTTAGCCATGCGTGTCGCGTTCAGCTCATAATTCTCCCTGCGGCCTTGCAGAGGGTCGAGATCCGTTTTACATTTTTCAAGAGGACAGGACAAACAAAACGCTGGACGGCTTAGCCCAAATGCCCAAGTGCCGTAAAAATACAATAAATATAATGTGAGATATCTATACGCATATACATCTTCCTCTCTGTTTAGATAGCCTTTTCGGATAACTCAATTGCTGTCACAACGCGGCCATAGGCCCCAAAAAAACACAGGAAATCTGCGGATGGATCTATAGCAGGGGCAGCCTCCCCAGCAACAACAATTGTGTCCTGCAAGGCAGTGCGTTGAAATTTATGATTTATTTGAAAAGAAAGTACGCTGGGCTCTGCCGAAATAAATCACACTAAAGATGCTGGCAGGCAGCTCAGAAACCAAGCCAAGCTGGAGGAGGACCAGGACGAGCAGCAGGACGAGCTGGTGGAGCAGGGCAGCCAGGAGATGGCAGGAGTCCGTTGTTGTTTGCTTGGTGCTGGTGGGCCAAGGCCATGGGGCAATGAAAATCAAATATAAAGCTAGGAGAAACACTCACAAAACTTTAAATACTCTTAAAGGTTCTTTCATTAACATAGAACTCTTAAAAATAGCTACAGATTATTAGTAATAATATTATAAAGAAAAAAAAAACAGATAATAAAATCACACCTTTCATAATTATTGAGACTTTTATGTTGACTTTAATTTATTTTAAGTCTTAAAATTGATTGAAAAACTTTAAACTTAAATAGATTTAAGCTACTGTTGACAGCTTTACCAATTATAATTATATATTATTTAATATAATGGGACTGTTATATTATATATATATTATATGCTCTGTGCAAATATAGAGCATCTAAAGACTGTCTTAGGAAGGCGGAAGGACGTCGGGCGCTGAGGGCTCGGAGCAGTCAAGTGCCACGGCCGGTCGACGCTGGGCATGGGCATGGTTATCTTATCGCGCTTTTATGATGTACACAACGCCGCAGAACGCCAGCCATGAGAAGCCTGTGGCAGCCAGGGTCCTGGCTACCCCCGCAGCTCCTCTGCCGAATCCAGTTCCAGCTCTACCTCGGGCTCCCTGCGCCACTCCTCTTGGCCTGGCCGAGATGTCGCCTTTTATGAAGACGCTTGTTTGCTCGGCTTGCCAGAGCTTCAGCTGCCATCCAGTTGGCTCTGACTCGACTCGACTGAGGCAAGTAAATCAGATTAAGTATCCGCTGCTCATTTTGATGAGCTGGGACGACGAACAGCCAACGAACCATAGCGCCATTCATTGCGGACTCTTGATTTCATATAATTCCCGGTTTCGGAGCATGTGAGAAGTGCAAAAATGTGTAATTAAAATTTCTAGCCAATGGAGACATTTTACAAGAAAATTCAATGTATATGTCTTGCAGCTTTATGGTATATTTTTACAGTCTAAAATGACTGCAGGAACTTTAATGTTAATAGAGAATATATGTAAAAGAAAATAAGATCTAGTCTTATTTAACAGGCTGTCAAAATGCCATAACAATATGATATTAATAATTTAAAGACCAGCCAGTATTTCATCACTCCAGCTTTAGAGTTTTTGGCCCAGGGGGTGGATGATGATGACAAATAAAATCGCTCATGACACAAACTATTCTTGGCCTTTATTATCACTTAGGTGGCAATCTGAAGCAGAATCAATTCCATTTAGAGCTTCAGCCTGCGGGTTGGCCATCATTTTGTGTCGTGGCCGAACTCTGCCATTTCGATTTTGGCCACAACATCTTGAGTTTCGTGTAGCGCACTTTTTGGGTGTATATAAAATTCATAAAGCTTTTCGGAGGGGCAGTGTTTGGGCCACAAAATTAAAGAAAACCATTTTTATGTCTTGCCACCCACTTGACGTCGCTTTGTGTCGGCCATTGTCTACGCTGCTTGGCCATGTCCAAACACGTTAGGCCATCTCGGCCAAGTTGGCGCTGCCGAGGGCACGCGTTGGTAAGAGGGATTGGGCTGAAAGCTGTCTGAGCCCGGCTGTCAGTCTGTGTCTTATGTCACTGTCCATTAGACGCCGTTGGAGGCCTTTAAGGTCTCCCTTGTTTTTCTCTTATTACTTTACAGAATACTGTGTTTAAATCGCAGGAACAGCATGAATTTCATGGCTTCTTTATGGCGCTGACACTTAGACAAATTAAATAATGCGCATACGCAATGTGGTGCTGCTGCTTAATTTTCTTAATAGAAATTATAACACAATATTTGTCATTCACAGGCAATTTAACAAATTCCCACAGCGGCTCATCGCCCAGGATCTCATTTCTCATCGGCTGTCCTTTCTGCTATTTTGCGAATTTCCTCCAGCTCTCCTCCCTCCAGGAATTTTATGATTATTGACAGCCCCATTTTCTTTGACTCGACTTTGCTTTCCGCTCGTTCCAGTCTGCTCCCCCCCCACACTTCACTTCGTTTTATGCAGCTTTCGCTTTATGTCCGCCTTTTGTTTAAGGACGACTCGACTTCTGCAAGGACCATTTTGCTGGTGCTAAGTAAATAAGTTTTATGACATTTCTTTTGTTATTTTTTCCCGTTGTTTCCGATGCCGTTTGGCTCGTAAAATCGCAAACGTCTGCTCCCTATACTTGATTGATTTCAATGGCTGCAAGTTGACGCATGATTTGAGCCACTTATTGATGGAGCAACACAGGGATCACATAGGGAATAATTCATAGGCTGGTTGGACATAAATCCTTAACTTATGGCAGTCGCAACGGCACTTAAGTTCAAGTAGAAATGCAGAGCAACTTAGAAGGGAAACTAGGAAACTTTGTATTCTTTCTTAGATATCCAAAAATATCTACCTAAATCATATTTATTTCCTATTCCAATTTTATACTTTTTAAAATCTTTCTTTTGCGAATTTCCAGCTAAGAAATGGCAAACATTTATTTCTCTCTAGATTAGGCAATTATACTTTGTATAATTTAATTAAAAACTTTGGCGAATTAACGTTCACTTTTCCGGTCCCAAGTCAGCAGGCCAAATATCCACACACACTTGAGTCCTTCGAAAGCCGAGAATTAATTAATGCAAGCGGCCATAAGGAAAATATTTGCGCATGTTCTGGCATAATTAAAAGGGTTTTCCCACACTTCCCCTCTGTAATTTTTCCGGTCTGCAGGACCCAGAAGAAAAAGGAAAGAAAAATGTGCCTAAGCACTTTTGGTCGAATTTTAGACTTTTTTGTATCAAATTAGAGTTTAGAAGACTTCTTGTGATCGACTTGAGAGGTTACCTATAGAAGGTGGCTTACAATTAATTTATAAATAAATTTGTAGGCTTATTTGGAACCACTTATCTTATAAGCTTTCAAGATAATATTTTATAGAAATACTAATTCGATTTAAGACTTGAAATAATTATTTTACAAGGTACCTTTATCCCCTGAACCATACTCAATCCTAATCTCTTCTGTCGCCCACCTTTGAGCACACATCCCCAGAGAGCCCAAAACCAGAGCAGAGCCGAGCAGAGCAGGAGGAGCTCAGCCTTAACGAGTATCCTGCTGGTCCGGCAGTCGTCAGGGAGTCGCCGCCTTATGCTGAGCACTCAGTTTAACAATGGCAAACAACTAAAACGCTGCGAAATCCGCTTAAAGAGCATTTGTATGTAATGGCAAGAAAACGAGCAAAAAGGAGCGAGACACAGCAACAGCATCCTGGCTGCATTGCCATGCCCAGGACCGGGCCCCAGATCTCCGTTTTTTGTTGTTTTTCTTACACCTCGGCATGCCTCCATTAGGGGATTTTGCATAAGTGACAAGGCACAGGCCTTGGCACAGGCACAGGCTCCCCTGATTTTCCAGCTTTCCTGCTGGCCTTTTCTCCGTGTATCTCACACTCACCATCAGCATATGTGTCTCGGGGTGAGTGGCTCGGATAAAGCCAGGCTAATGCAGCACACAGAGACAGGCATAAGGCGCTGCTAACACGACACGCTTGTCAAATGCTCCCCAGTCGAGGTCGATGGACATGGCCAGAGATACGGGTGCACTGGGAGAAAGTATCATCTTGAAGTGTCTCCTTTTTCCATTCGATTACCTAGGAATTCTAAGCATTGAATGGAAAGTATGGGGACTGGAACTATGGACTTCAAGGACCAAGTTCACAGATTTATTTTCATTGTCTATAGGTATATATATTTATTTTTAATATATGTAGGACATATATGTAGGTTTATTAATATATATTAATATATGTAGGTTCACCTTCTTCATTAATTTTTCAATCTTTTTCGCCTGTGCATAGTTAATCGGTCTCAGCTCCGATGTGGCTCAATTGCATTAAGACGATGAACAAAGTCGCAGCGATGGACAAAGTCGCAGCATCAGCAGAAACTACTTTAATTGAATGGGGATGGAGGGCAGTGGGATCTGCGTCGCCGCAGCGGGGAAACAATTGCTCCGTCGGTGGACAGTGATTGGATAAATGATTAAGTAGTTTGCAATTAGGGCGAAAGAACTTTGCCACGCTAAAGTTAATAAGTTTTTGATTTAATCGAGTAAAATAAGAGGCGCTTCATTTATCAGGTTACAAATTAGGCGAGATTGAAACGAAAGAAAGAAGAAAGAAAATCATTTGTTAGTCTATTCATGTAATATTTTATCTACATATTCAAACTATCTATTCTTAAGGACTGTCTCAGAACCAACATAATTTAAGTTCCATCGACTCACGATAATTATGTAAAGATTAGTAAAACAATCTCATGTCAGGGAATTCTGGGAAATATATTGCTATATTCAGGTGAGATTTTCTGCAATATATTCCTAGCAAATTTACTTAATTAATCAGGTGTTAAATTAGGCGAGATTGGAACTAAAGAGTTATTGAAAAACAGTTCCTTTGTCTACTTCATCATGTAATATTTTATCTATAATTTCTTAAGAACTCTCTTAGAACTAACATAATTTAAGGTTCATTGACTCACGATAATTATGCAAGGATTAGTAAAACAATCTCAAGTCAGGGAATTCTCGGAAATATATTGCTATATTCAGGTGAGATTTTCTGCAATATATTCCCAGCCAATTTACTTAATCACAACCCCAGGGACTCGCCAGTTCCGCTTATGTGATTACTTTTACTATTAGCAAAATGAGCCGATCCGCGTCCTTGTCCTGTTGTTTATTCCATCCTGGCCACCTCGAGATACGCATATATATATATATCGGGAGTAATAAACCATCAGTCAGCGGTCGGGCCAGGCGGCCGAGCAAACATGGGAGTGAATAAATAGATGGGAGGCGCAGGCAGCTGACCAACTGGGGGCCAGTGCCTCTTTGCCTCTTTGGAGGTGTTTGCGGACTCCTGTCGCTCCTCCCTGGGTGTCCTGGAGCGCAGCTGATCAGGGCTAATCAATTAAGTTCCACAAAAGCAATTTATTACAATGCCGGGGTCGGCGAGAAGGATGCGGTGTAATCGATGGAAAGGTTGTTGGCCAAGCAAACATATGGCCAAATTAAAACCATGAATTGTGCACACATTTAATCACATTCTAGAGATGGGAAGGAAGAGGCTACTATTGAGGTCAATTTACAAAACAAGACCCCATAGAAAATAAATTTCTTTACCCAATTTATACAATATATATATATTTAAATGATAAGATCTAAAGCCTTCCTAATCCTTTAATAATTACATATCTCTCGTTTAATGTTTCATTATTATGTATACTTTAATTAATAATCAACATAATGTGGCACTTTACCCACCACTGCTAGCTTTACTTGTCTCCCAGAGATTTAACGTCTATCTGGCCAATTTGGCCAACCCTTAACCCTTTGAAATGGAAGCCATTCCTGCTAGCCGCAGTCTGATGGAGACCATTCGGTTTCATGTGACCACAAAACTTTCGCTTTGGCGGCGACCACGAGACACAATTGCCAGCTGAAGTGCGCAGCATGGCCATAAAAATTTAAAACTACAAAAGGAGTCCACTCGAAACAAGGACGCAGGATATGGTGGATGGAGTAAAGTGTACTGGGTACTGCCATTAAAGCACTCGAGGATGCGGCGCGTGTGCTGCGAGATCAGCATCATTAACACTATTTTCCCTAGGCGGTGCTTCAAAATGACGACGCCAAGGGGGCTTCGGGGGGTTTAGTTTGGAGTGGCAGTGCCCGGAGTTAACCCAACGATGACACTGACAACTGGCTCCCAGGCAAGTCAAGTCGGGGCGAGTCGAGTCGGGTTGAGTTTAGTTTAGTTTAGCTCGCCACAATCATTACGAACACTTAAGAGCCAGCCCCCAGGATACACACTCCTGGCATACATGGCTCTGTTGCTGGCATGGCCGTGGGTCTTTCTGGGGTTTTACTGGTATCTCTTTTTGCCGTAGGGGAAACACTCGAAAAAAATACGGCACACACTACTATATGTCACCGCACTCAACCCAGTGGCATGGCGGACCAGGAAGTACCAGGAAGTGGTTGAGTGTTTGGCCTGGGAGGCAGACATCAAGTAGTTGGCTCGTCCTGGCCGGGAAGGCAAATAGAAATCCATTTAATTTTCAAATAGTGAAATGTTTGCCCACGCTTACGCATGGTGGGGAATGTCCTGAATGTCCTGGCCGGCTCAGCTCAGTCCGGCCAACCGCATTTCGCTTTTCAATGTTAAATTCAACACCCGGCCCTTTATTTATGCAAGGCTGGCTCCCATTGTTCGCATTGTTTGCCGGACATTACTTGCATTCCCCAGGTGTTCTGGGGAACCCAAACTCAAATGCAGACGGAGGTGAAACTATTTTGAATGGACCAGCTCTGGCTCTGGCTCTGGCTCTGGCCCATAAATGAATAAATGAAGGCCCAGGAGACAGGTGGGTGACTTGTGTTGACTTGAGGTTGTGCGCAATTTCCACCATAATTATTTCATGGCGAAGGGATGGCTTCACGACATAAATATTTTCAAAATGAATCTTTTAAGCCTTTGGGCTTAAGATGCAGGAGCTCTTAAATAATGAATATAGCTGCTTACTAATTAAAAACTTATGAAAAGGTAACGTTTGAGAGCCTTGGAACGGCTAATCGATTTTCATATCTGCTCCGAGCAGGTTCATTAATTATGGGCGTTAATTCAAAGATCAAGCTTCACCATAGAGCATCATGGGCTTTGCAATTGCATTATGGACAAACCAATTTCACAGGCTCGCGAGCAGGAGGGGCCAGGGTGGAGGGCAGACTCACTCACACATTCACGCCGCCAGAGCTCAGTAGTTCGTGTGTGTGCGTGTGTATTGATGTGCTTATTTTGCATAATTGACTGTAAATGGAGGCCTACGATGGGCAGGTGTGTGAGGTGTATGTGGGTGAGCGGGTAGCGCCAGCTTGCGGTTGTATAATTACAACTCGACATTTCAGGACGGCCCCGGGGCGCATACGCAATGTTCGCGAGGCTTTAAACATTGCTAATTGCACGGCGAAATGGAGAAGTAATAAACGTAGTGGGCGGCGGGTTTTTGAGGGTCCTGTCATATACACACGAGTGCCGAGCACATTAGCAAACAACTTTTGGGGCATAAGTACCCACAACAACAATGAAAACAGCAACAACAAGAGCCAACCATAAAAATTGTATTAATGGCCCCAGCAAAAAGGCGCCAACCAAATTCTATAGGGCACTGAACTGCAGGATAATGAAATGAATTTAAAAAATACTTACCTTTAAATTGTGTATAAAAGAAATAGAGAGAGATTGAAAGAGAATTTTATTGCAAGCTTTTAAGGTAAATACATGGAAAGCAATTAATCCCATATATAAGTTATGCATCCTTTGTCTTTGCATTCAGTTGAACAGCTTTGTTTTTCAAACAACTGTTCTACATATTTATAAATTTCTTAATGATTTTATAACTTAAATACTTATTAAAGTATTTATAAATATTTTTAAGCAATATTCTTAAAGCTTGTACAGGTAATTAAAGTTTCACTTTAGTTCTGAACATTTAAAGATGCCCGAACTACCTGCTGTCCAGTGTAATGTGAGTTTGCCAAAATAAACACAAACACATGACAAATGGAATGCTTCGCATGTGTGTGTGTGTATGCCTAACAATTCCACTCGCACACTCAACACTCGCTCCGCCCCCTTCCACGCCCACCATCTTAGTTCCAAAGGTCAGTCTGGGGCCGATGTTTGTTGTTTTTGCCGTTGGCATTTTTGGGTTTTTGGTTTTAGCGGCCTTCGTTGTTGGCCGTTTCTTTGCGGGTGTCAATGTCGAGCAGGACTTGGGGGCGGTGGGTCCTGGGAGACGGCAGGGGGCGTGGCAGGATCACACTCACGTAGCATATACGTGTCGGGCTGATTGCACATAAATTTCGGGGAGTGTGCGTACATATGTGTTTTTTGCGCCCATAGAACCCGATCTGTCCCCTTCGATTTTCCCGGGTAAGTGGGCACCGTTTCCGTTAATACATCGCATTTTGTTTACAACTTTTCACTTTCTGATTTCAGCTTACGGAGAATTTTTAGCTCTTTCCGGGTTTATTTGCCTTTCAGCTTGCAGCAGCTCCACAAATTTTGCTGGGCCAAGAATTGCTCCTATTTGACGTGTTTTCTGTACGCCGCCCTGGCCCTGTTTGTTTATTTATTTCTTTCTTTATATGCAGTTCTTGGAATTTATTTGTTAAGCTGTTTGGTTATTCATTTGACATTTGGCGTCAATGGATATTCGCTTTCAGCCAACTGCCAGATGGGGCCAACAAAAAGAGTACACAGAAAGGAAATATCAATTGGCTGGGTGTAAGTATTAATCTGAATTTGTTTATATAAGAAAATGTTTAATCTAACCAAAATACTTTGTGGACTTCAAAATATTTTGGTTTTGGAAAAATAAAAAGCAGAGTATTATATGGATTTTTTTTACGTTTATAAATATATATTTTATTAAACTATGTCTTAAAATGTATGGGTTATAACTTACTTATGGAACAATTAATTTTTGTGCCTAATCTTAGCTTTGATTAAGATTATTTATTAATAGTTATAAAAGCTCAAAAAGTTATTTTATTAACAAGAAATATGTACATCTAGAAAATAAGAAGCAGATTAATTGTTTGAGTTATATGAACTGTATTTTATGCTTATAAATATTTATTTTATTTAATTATCCTACAAAATGTATTGGTTTTACTTACTTATGGGTCAATTTATTTTTGTGCCTAATTTTAGCTTTACATTAGATAATTTATTAATACATTAAAGAGTTTAAAAAGTTATTTTATTAACAAGAAATATTTGCTTCTATCCATTATAAAATTAATTACTAACTAAACTTCTTAAATTGTACATAGAAATCTATATTGATTTTAATACCAATTATTAATAATTTATTTTCTGTGTAAAACCTAAAAAGATCCTTTTATTTGATTTATTAAATTAGGCTTGGGAAAAGGCATTTTTTATTATTTATATTTAAATTGCCGTTGTTTCGGCACAGAGCCAAAGTCTGGCAAGCCTCAGCCTAAATCCATCTTATATGCAACCCATTAATGTCACTTAAAATGGCTTTCACACATTCACACTTTCACGTAGAGACAGTTACACCCTCCGCCATCGCACATCAGTTTGATTTACTATTGCAGAATTTTAATTACGTGGCAACGAGACCTTAATACGTCGCATATATCAGGGGGTACCGTATTGCAATTAATTTATGCCAAACGGCAGCCAAGGTAATTGCACCGAATTGACACGACCGCAAGTTCAGGCCAGGGAGTAATGGGGTCCTGGGGTGGCACTCTGCGTCGACAAGGACTCGGGGAATCGAGAGCCATTATGCATGACTGGCTCCTGGTCACATGCTAAGCAGGCAGTGTATCCTTGCTGAGACGGAGCCCGATGCGCCACAGCCATTAGAAGCGAGGAACTAGCTACTCGGAGGCACGTGCACGTCGACAAGGAGGCTTGCAGGGATTGCAAGGATACAGCCCCCACACAGATGCACTCGCACCCCGATACTCAGACAGATGCCAAGTGCAAGGCTGCCACTCACACATCAATGTCCTGGCCGAGTTGAATTACAAATGAGCCCCTGTCGAGGCTCTGGCAATGTCCTCTTCACATCACGAGTGAGCGGCTCCTGAGGTTTATCATTGTTTGGCTATTGCCATCGAGTGGCGGAATCTGGGATCTACACAGGAAAAATAAGGATATATATAACATTTATATAAAATTTATATTATTTATAGTTGAACCTTTGTAATAATATAACGAAGGATATATATAACATTTATATAACATTTATATTATTTATAGTTGAACCTTTGTAATATATTTTTAGACATATGGACATTTAAATTGTTTTACAAGTAATAAACACTTTTTGCCTACAATTTTTGTAATATAATATAATTTTTTGAACATTTTTTTGCTTTGTGTACCATTTTCGAGAGATGGAGAGACTTATAGCATTGACACCCTGATGGCAAAGTTCTCGACACCGACACTGCAACACAAATATCAAGTATACGTAGCAGTTGAAAGCAAAAGTTCGCAAGTCTTCCTGAGCTTTCCCCCAGAGCTGGATTGTGAGATGCATTCTTGCCGCTTTTTATCTGGGCCCAAACAGACACTGGAATTCCCATCCTCCCGCCTGTGTGTGTTGCATGCATAATTAATAATTTTGTGCAATATTAATCGCTGGCGGACCTGGCGCTCCTCTCAATGCAATTCTTTTGTCGGGAAATATGTCTTTTGTTTGGCACAGAAGTGGGCAATCAATGAAAGTGCTGGGACCAGCCTGTGAAAATGTTCGCTTGGATTTTCCAGGCGGTAATTGTTTTCAGAAAAATGTCTCCCCAGCTTGACGATCTTTAAGAAGTATTTCTACTGTACCAAGTCTTCAGAATTTAATAAAAGCGCAAAGGTAGCACTTCTTAATTTCATTCCAGGAAAGCGCCAGGTATTGATTCCTGGAATCTGCCATAAAATTATTTTAGCAAATAGGAAATATGGTAAGCCAGCCCACCTAATGCCATCACTTACGCAACCATTTTTCAATAAATAAAACTCTGGCAAACAGGAAAGAACAAATTTGCATATTTATTCGCCTTGTTTTTGTTGCCATTCATCGCCGTTTTGGGCGCGTAACTCAAGACGGAAAAACCAAATTAAAAAGTAATTTGAAAACCTTTAAACGCAAACGAAAGTAAATTATGCAAACATTATGGTTGAGGGTCCTCCCAAACAAAGCAACAAAAAACAAGACACGTTCAGGAAGGACAGCTGGGACCCCAGGGGGAAAAAGCTGGAAAAGTCGGGGCGCCAGAGGAAACTTAGCCAAGGTCACATGCGACATGGTTGCCATGGTTCATTTTCCCCAGCCACTTCCTCCCTTGGCCTAAATGCCACTTTATGAGAAATTCGGAATTCCCATTTCACTTGCTCAGTTTTTTCTTTTCGGGACTTCCCCGGCTACAAATGACACTAATAATTTCCATTTAAATGAAGTCATGAATAAAAATCAAGTGCAAGTATTTGTTCTTCCCTCGCTGGTCATACTCATAAAGAATGGCAAATGGTTTTTATATTGAGTCCGCCACCTTTCGCCGAGGGGAGCGGAAAATTCGGGCAGTCGAGGGTGACTTTGAACTAGCCAGAAAGACATTCGTGTGGAAAATGCAAAATAAGCAAAATAAATTGATGAAGAAAATGTCATTGCTAAAACGCATTAAAAAGGGATGACTTGAGCGATGGAAAAATAAATGGAAAAGGTCAAATAGGATGAGTTACAGACGAATTCACAAAAATATTACGAGGGTCACACTGGTCGCTTAGAAGAACCCGAGAGAGAGTTCCAGTGTGACCAACGCTTATATCTAGTAATGGTTAGTTAACTGACAGATTTGTAAAGGTGTCAGTTTATCACTTAGAGTTAGGTTCTATAGCAAATTATTTTGGCAAGAAACTTGGGGAGTTAGTAATTATTAAATCTTACTAAATTTCTCTTTCAAATATTTATTAATATCTAACTATTTGTGATGCAGTCAGTTTATGACTTAGGGTTAGGTTCTATAGCTAATTATTTTTATAAGATGCTTGGGGAATTAGTAATTATTAAATCTTACTTCACTTGTATAAAGAAATTCCTCTTTCAAATCTTTATTAATATATAACTATTATTTTCTTATAAGAAGTATTTAAAACAGAACTAAAATCCACAATATATATATTCTTATATTTCAATAAATTCTTCTAATTAGCCGGAATAGTTCCCTTGAATTGCAAATACTGAAATAGTACTTAAGGCGCAGCCTCTCCTAAGGCGAAGAGGTAAAGGAGTCGTCCCACCTGACTTCTGGTCGATCAACAACTCAACGCTGCTGGCAAGAAAAGAAATTAGAAATGCAAATGCAATGCATATTGAAGGCGTCCCTAACGAAAACTAACGTTTCCCACAAGACGCTTTTAGCCAAATGAACGCCAGGCATGTATCAGGCAGTAGTTAGTGCGTCCTGGAAGGACACACTCCATCCTGGGAAAATCAAGCGAAGCTAGAGAAACCCACCGGGGGCATCAAGAAACAGTTGCCAAGGTAACCCAAAATGTGTCAACATCCAAGGGGGAGTGTGTGATGGGTGATGGAAGGTGACACACTGCCTTGCTGGATCCAGGTCTTCGGGCTCCTACAGCTCCAACGAGAATTTAAATATGCAACTAAATATTTCCACAAACTTGACAACGTTGGAAATCTATTAACACGTTTTGACACTTGCAGGCAGAAATTGCCAGTGCCTCAGCCCGGGCCCAGGAGTGCACACAACGACAGCTAAATGTCAATTTATTTTACATCAAACAGGAGGCCAAGACACAACATGCTAGGCGAGCAGGCGAGCAGGAGCTGCAGATCCTCCGGCATCCCTGGCAACTTTCGCCCAAGTTTTGGCTTTCAATTTTGCAAATGAGGTGACAGGAGACATGTGCGAGAGGAGTGTGTGTGTGATAGCACACCCAGCCTGGGCTTACAGGTGCCCCCAATGTGCGTGTGGTGTGATTTCCTCTGTGCTTTGTTTACAAGTTAACTGATTTACGTTCGTGATTTTGGTTCCGGCAAACTTTTCAGTTCACACGTATCTACGCAAAACAAAGGAAGATGGCGCAACTTTGTCCTGGCCACGAGTTACGAGCCACGAGATGTTTGAGAAGGAGATATTTAACTCAAATAGTGCTAAGCAAATTGTGGCTTGTTTGCCTTCCGGGCCATTCCACTGACGGCATTTGTTGTTGAGTAGGCCCATTCACCTGTCTCTTGCGATTGCTTGTGCGGAAATAAAATACATTCTAACTATTAAATGAAAAGCTTGCCAAGATACTTTGGGGTTTTAATGCAAAGTCAGATCAAGTCAGGCGATAATTCGACAAGTCTTAAGCTATATTTTCCAAGGTGTGGCTAGGGATTTATGAAATATTAAATATATATGGTGTTAATCTCTTTCGGTTTCAAGTAGGTTTAAATATTTAATAAATGGGATGACTGTATCCATTTCAAATTAAAACTTTTTACCAGTTTCAAATGAAATATATATTTACTATATAACATTTCCTTTAGCTTATCAAGTCTGTCTTAATTTTTACACACATTTTCCTATCGTTCCAATTACTTTGGGTGTTGGCCGTAAAGGATTTTCCTTGATACCCTCCCTTTCCCCATCCCCTCCAACCGGTTAATCCAATTAAAACGGATCCAATTAGCCTCACAGACAGCCTGCATCCAGTCCCTCATACCCGAGAGTCCTTCCTAATTCCATCAGGGCGAAAAAAAGTGCAATCTCCCTGGCCCACCCTCGCTGCCTTTGTTAGTATTATTGCCAACTCGTGGCTTGGAACACCTGGCCAAGGCTGCGGGGGCCCAACTACTTTCGCCTAATAACCATCAACAGCCTAATGTGCAGGTGCTTAGCATAAAAAGCAAAGGCAAAGGCGAAGGCGAAGGCATTGGCAGCATCAAAGTGTAGCTGGCGCACTTAGCATAATGGGGCGAAGGGCAGAGTCGGGATTTCAGCCAAAAACTGGTCGAAAAGTGACTCTCTTTAGGCCAGCTAAGAGAGAGCGGCCGAAGGGGTAAGAGAGAAAGCTTTTCTCCAGCGATATGCAACAGGCCGTCGTTGCTGTCCTGGTGACAAATGTATTTTGAATTCGCAACCAAAAAACAAGGACACTGACTCCTTCCCAACTCTGGAATAGTGGCTGGGCCAAGCCAAGACAAAACAAAGGACAACAGAAATTAACTTTAATGCGACAACAATTCAGAACAGAAATTTACGGTAATTGCGGCAATTACATTTTGCAAATGAGGCTGCAAACACGGCCGAGATTGCTGGCGCATTCCATGGGACACTCTTCCCTCGCAAATAGTTTACGGCTCTCCGCCACTCGGGTCTCGTAAAACCAAATTGAAGCCATTGACGCGGGAAATCGCGCATTCGGCTGGCTGACTGTCTGCTCGTCCTGCGTCTTAGTGATTTTATAAATTTCAATTTCTCAAATGCTTAGCATACTTCGGGGAGCTGTTCCTCGCATAGTTCACACAGCAGCAAGTCCGACACAGTAATCGCAATCAGTGACATTACCTGGGGCTTGACTCTAACAAGGATTTAGGAGGGGAATAAGCAGCATTATAAGTTTGGACTGGGTGCGTCCTCTAGCACCAATTAGGTGTAGGGTAGCTCAGAGTTTAATGAGACATGGGTAGAGTTTACAGACTTTTTTTCAGGGAATTTTTATAAAATAAATTAAGCTCAGAAAATATATTACTCAACATATAACAATTTAACTTCAGAAGCTGAACTTTGTGGAACAATGCAAAGGAATATTTATCTTTTAAACACTTTAACTTAGATTAAGTAGCAATTTCTTATATTTATATTAATTGTAAGTATTCTGAATTTTATATTTCTTTTTTTTAGTAAACATTTTCCCTTTGCAGGATATTCAGATACTCCTAACTACTTTCTTGAACAATCTTTCTATTTAGTCTGGCATTGCTTGTTTATGGCGAACATCGTGCTCATTATTATTGTCATCATCAAGCGTTGGCAAATTCAATTAACGTTCTCAACTCATTCCCTCCCCTTCCCCCTGCCGTACCTCTCTCGGTCTCTCCGCCGAAATATAATTCAACTCGTGCGTGACATTTTTATTGCTTATACGCCACGTTGCGCATGCAAATATTTCCACCAGTATGAATATTCAATTTGGCACATTGACTTCGCTAATTGTTGACGGTGGGGGTGTGAGCACGCCCCCCTTCGTGCTCATAAAACATTCACAATGATTCTCTATTGATTTCGCCTTATCGCAGATCGATTTTAATTGACGTACATATCGCAGAAATTGAGCATACGCCATGTTGGACCGCCAATTACCGAAATTGCGAAGCGAGTGCGTTTTATTTGCACAAATCGAGAACAAATAAAGTTGCATAAAATATTGCAGACTGCACACAGTAGCAATGCGCAAAATGTTATAATTCGATTTCATTACGAAACACAAATATTGCCTTCAAAGCATTTTTATTTAATCCCTTGTTTATTTCCAGCTTTTTTCTCGGTTTGTTTTTATTTTCGCCATTTTTGTCTGCGGTTCTGCTGTGCAAATTGTCAAACCACAGCAATTTATCAGCAATCCCGACAATTGCATTATTAATGGCAGGCGCTTAGAGACCACACATGCTGTGGACAACGGTCCTGGCTCCTGGCATCGGTGTACTATGCGATATATCTCAGACGCACCCCCGTGCGGTTGTGTAGTTTGCCGCTTTAAGGGCTTAGCACCCCTCTCTCCCTCTGCTCTATCAGAGGGGCCAGTCCGACGCCGCAACAATAAACCAATTTAAAGAAACCTTATGTAAACAGTTTTATAATGGATTATATATGTATGCGTGTGCGAGAACACAGAGCTCGGGCAGTGTGTGCGTATGTGGGTGTGCTTACTGCTACAGTAGCAATCGGAGGACTAGCCTCCAACTGGACAGGAAATGAAAGTGGGAGCGAGCTTCGTCCGCTTACAAAGCTAAGAGTCCTTTTGATGATGCTCTGAGGCACAGAGTCGTTGGATTCATAAAAGCTACAGGGTTTCAAAAATTATTTTTAAATGTTTATTATTAATAAAAATCTAACGCATTTTTTGTATAGAATCTGTAGAAAATTAATTTAATCTAATATAAACTAATACTAATCTATGATCTATTAAAACGCACTTAATTAGTTCACAAGCCTCTCAACAAGTATAGTAAGTAAACTCTTAAAGTTGACTTAAAGGTATATCCTTAACCCTCCGCTCAGCTCCTAATACAAATCCAAGGTATCGATGGTACTACCCACATCCCTGCACACATCATCCCTTAAGCCCTTGGCATGCCCGGCTTATTTAAGAGTGCCTTACAATGAATTCTCATTTGCGGGACGAACATTTTGTTAACCACAGAATCTAATCTGTAACCATGGTAAGTAATATCAGGGTGTAGCCGGTCCTAGCCAGGACAAATAAGAGGGGAGCGGCATGGGTAAATGTTTGCAATGCCATTTGTTTGTCATGCACAATGGCTGCAGAAATGAGCTGAGCTCCACTGCGAAGCGAGGGTTCCTGCCATATATGCATCGCAAATGGAACGGCGCGTCCGGAGCACCGGTGCCAGAATCAAACACATCATCCTACAAATGGAACCGCAGCCGGGGCAAAGCCCGCATCCAGGAGCCAGCATGCAGGACCCACCAGCCTCCGTTCAGCAATTCTCCGTCCAGCATCGAGCAGCATCTCGGGCATCTCTGATGGAATAAACTGCAGCACAATTTGCTCTGTGGTCAATGGCAGGCACAAGAGACCCATTGCCTCTACACCCACTTCTGCTCAGCTTACACCCACATCTGCACTTGGAAAAGCTTGGCTTTTATGAATTTTCTATAAATAAATTAAGTAACATAACTTTATCCTAAAAGGGAATGCCTTAAACACATCCAAAATGGGGAAATGTTTGTATTACTTACTTATTTCTCCCAGTGCAGCCACAATTGGCTGACATTGTCAACGAGGCGCCGCTTACCGCACTCACTCACGCTCACGCTCACATTCACGTGCAGGACAGCTTCGCAGGATTTGAATGCGTTACGCGCGCCGAGGATGCGGCCCGATGATAGGGCAGTTAAGCTGGGAAGGAGGCAAATGGCCAGTCACAGGTTAGAGTCTCACTTTTGGGGTCCCACAAATATGAGTTCAAACAAATTAAGGCCGACCTCCCTCCAGATGCAATCTAGATTGTGCAACTTTCTGGGGCATGCTACCAGGCGGAGTCTGGGGAACTGCAGTACTTAAGTTGCAGCTGGAAAGTATCTCGACTGCCTCGTGCCGCCAGCAATTGTTATTTCAATTTAAAAGATTTGCCCCAAGTGGCCAGCATGAAGCTAGCAATTTTCAAGGAGAAACTTATGAATTTTAAGCTCTCTCCAACTCTCAAACTCTCAAAGTCTGAAATTCTCTATTTACCATTTGCGAGTCTCGTTTGAATTGTATTCTACGAAAAAGTTACTTGTTCAATGACTTGCAGATGTAAATGAAGTACAATAACAAGTAGTTTTGTCTATACAATACAAAACAAAACAACATTTATTATTGTGAAGTTAATTGGGAGATTATATTCTTGTTTAAACTTGAACTCATTTAATATTTTAATAATTTAAAGAAAGAGAATTTAAGTCTTGAAAGTCATAAGCAAAATGTTTATTTCTATGACAAAACTTACTACACGAAATGATTATTAATTTTTAACAAATATCTATATATATAAATATGTATAACAATATCTTTAAATGTAGCCTCGAAATGCTTATAAATATTTAAGAAATATTTTTATAAGAATATCTTTAAATGTAGCCTCGAAATGCTTATTAATTTTAAACAAATACTGCTATAAGAATATATTTAAATTTAGCCTAAAAATACCTATAAATATTTAGCAAATACTGGTATAAGAATATCTTTAAATGTAGCCTTGAAATGCTTATTAATTTTTAACAAATACTGTTATAAGAATATCTTTAAATGTAGTCTCTAATATCACAAGTCCTACTAAAGCCTGTACGACTTGCTTTAAAGCTTTAAAGCGTATTTAATAACCCACCAAGTTAACTGTCTATTCCTTGGGTGAGGAGAATGTGAGCTTATATTAAAATTATGTCTAGCATTGGCAAGGACATTGACTGCCAGGCTCAGGCGCTCAAACACATTCGAATCACGCATACGCCGCGTGTGCATTGCATATTAGGCGAGCTGTCAACGCGCTGTTACGCTCGTCTGTCCCTCCAACCACTGAGGGTTTTTTATGCCCTTCTCGGAACACACACTCGCACACACCCACATAATTATGCAGTCGCTGCAGGCGAATCAATTAAACCAAACCCTGCGTGGAAATTGATGGTGGATCGAAAAAGTATCCACTTCACCTGCGTCCTACCTTCGCCGCCGCCCCATTAAACATTCCCAGACTAAGCAGATGCTGTCGGGGATAAATTCGAACACGCACTCCTCGTTTCCTTAGGAGATTCCTCTGGGCTTTGGAGGATTTTTGCTGGGATGGGTGGCATCCTTAAACGAATTGGTTTTTACATTTTTTTTGTCGCCCCACCATTTGTTTGCAGCATATGCATCACCATCACCATTGTTTGGCCAGGCAGGGAAGTGGCAACTGCTGCAACCGTTCGAGTGATTTCCGCTCTGGAAATCCCAAATCCGTCGCAGGCGGACCTCCTGCTCCGCCACATACCAATGAGCCAGAAGGCGACGGATTTGTCTGCTCATCGGAGCAGGTCCTGTCACTTCGGCTTTCACGCAATGCGCATTTTAAGTAGAACTTAAAGAGACGCCACTGCCACCGGCTGAAAGATTATGAAAAGCCGCTGAGTGGTTGTCAGCAAGGCATGTCATAGGCTTTAAATAAAATATGTTCTTTTGTAACAAGGACTTCCTATAAAATCTCCATCCACTTAAGGGGGGCCTAACTTCTGGTTGATTAAATTCATTTCAGACATTAAAGTTCTTGAAATTATTAGAGTGTGCCTGACTTTAAAGCCAGATCCTAGAGAAGTCTTAAAGACTTCCTTCGTTTCCTTTCTTTTATTATGTACATCATCAAGAGCGCAGAGCGGAACAATCGGAGCAATCAGGCTCAGATTCGCTCCTTCAACGTGATATGTGGCCCAGAAACATCCGACCGCTTTTCCGACCCTTTGCCCAGTCACCCAGTCTAATGGCTGGCATGAGCCATAACAGATTTTCAAAAAAAAAAAGAAAGAAATAAATAAAAATAAAAGGAAAGCAACAATTTTCCAATGCCGCCGCCGCTGCTCAACTTTGCCTCAATTAATTTGCGCTTTATGTTTTATATGGGCGGCTTTTTGCCTTTTTGCTTACGACGGGGTCCTGGTCCTCTTGAATTTACATAGGGAGCCTCATGAGCGGCGTCGAGTGTGTGTGGGTGTGTGAGTGTGTCCCTGGGCATAAGCAATAAATCATGACCGGGAGCAGAAAGGGGGGACATGGAGCCCGGCGACATACAATATTTTCACTAATGAAGTCATTTCACAGTTCGATGCCATGGCCATGGGAGAGGATGTATCTTTATATCTTCATCTTTGCCGGCCACGCGCCTCAAGGAGAACGGATGGCGGACGACGGACGACGGACGGCGGATGGCGGATGGCGGATGGTGAATCCTTGGGCTCCGTGTCTTATTGGCAAATCAGATTTAGTCACGTTTCCGATGCCTTTATCGTGATTACTTTTTGCCCTCTTTTTTCCCAGAGCCCTCCTTGTGTCCCCCTCTCTCTATCCATTTATATAAGGACTTATTCTCTGTATAGCAGTTGGTGGCATTGTGCTGCATGTGTATCCATGGCGGCCCCATTATTAATTAAAGCCAGTCAGCTGCAGCTGGCCAGCTGTGTAACCCGGGGCGGATGCGTAATGCGCACTGGATTTTTGCAACATTCTGTGCAGACACCCGCAAAACTCTTTATGCATAGGTATAATCGTAAAACAGGAATAAAATAGAAGGAAAAATGCTGACAGCCATTATTTTTTTTGTATCCTGGGAGTTCCTTTTCGGGGAATGTGGCAAGGTGCGGGAGTTTTTTTTATGCACATGCAGATGATGAGCCCACGCTGCTCGCCCACACGTCTGGAAGGGGGCACAGATGACGATGCTGTGGCATATTTTAGTTGCTTTGTTGGCTGAACTGGAATAACCTTCCGTTCCCCCCTTTCCGCCGGCCTCAACCCCTCATTGGATGAGCCATAAAAGCATGAAGCATATTTTTATAGCGCATAAATGTCATCATGCCATGCGGTATTTCCGCCCTCCTTTTCCTTTCCCCATCAGTTCCATTTTTTTATTTTATACTTCCTCTTTTTTATTTGTGCCGCATTGCTGCTCAGAAGCTGTTTTTGTAGTATATAGTAAAGCTAAAGCCAAGTAATTGATCATATAAAATAAGTAAATTCTGGGATTAGGCAAGTCATTGAAGGAGAGACCCCTTGAACTTCCATATTTGGGTTGACAATATAATGTTTCCATAACCAAGCTAGATAAGAGTAAAAAATAATGACAAACCACATTTAATTTCAGCTTTTGTTTATTTATTTTAAGTAATAATTTAATTATTACGATAACAGATTCAATTTAAATACAGATATTGTGACAAGTTTCTTTAAAAATAATAATTTAAGTGTCAGACGAAATAATGGTATAATAATCTTTACATAACCAAGCTAGGTAATAGTATAAAATAATGAGAAGCCACATTTAATTTCAGCTTTTGTATATTTATTTTAAGTAATTATTACAATAACAGTTTCAATTTAAATACAGATATTGTGACAAGTGGCTTTAAAAATAATAATTTAAGTGTCAGACGAAATAATGGTATAAATACATATATATATACTTTTTAATTATTTAGATATTGTGACAAGTCGCTTTAAAAATAATAATTTAAGTGTCAAATCAACTAATGGTATAATAAACATAATATACATATTAATTATATATTTTGTAAATAAAAGTACGATGAATTTTGTATATTTATTTTAAGTAATAATATATTTATTACCATAACAGTTTCAATTTACAAATACAGATATTGTGACAAGTTGCTTTAAAAATAATAATTTAAGTGTCAAACATAATAAGGGTATAAGTAAACATAATATACATTTTAATTATACATTCTGTAAATAAAAGTACGATGAATTCTCATTCAAGGCAAGGTAATTATTATTTTTTATGTAAACTAAATGGTAATTGTATTTAATTCAGAGCAACTAAATGTTATTTGCATTTTATAATGCTTTCCCTCGCTTAATCAAATATTAATTCATGTTTCATTTGGCGCATTATTACTCGCGGAATGGCGCTGAAAAAGTTGAGCAATTTGTGCAATTATGCCAACCGTTCGCTATTTTTTTCTATAATAAACTTTGTTGGCTCAACTTTAATGAAGCGCTATTTCTTCGCGGAAAGTGTGAAAAGAGGGAATAGAAGCCGATGGGGGAAGTCTGGGGGTAAGCGAGTGCAATGGGCGCATGAAAATCGAAACCTAATCAAGCAAATTGGCCATAAAAATAAATCGCATTAGCCGGAGGATATGTGCGGGCATGTGTGTGTTTGGCACACCTCTCTAAGCCTTTAAGTTTCCAACTCGTGTGTGCTTTGCCCCGAGGCAGGACACACACATCTGCTTATACAAAGCACTGGCACTGGAAAAAACTGGTAAAGATTGTAGAGTCTTATTTAATTAGGTATAAATTATATAGATTCAAATACATTAGTATCTTTCACTTGTTCATATTATTTGTTGACTTTCAAGGAGCTTTTTGCTGATCCTGCGAACAATAATCCCAATTTTATCAGTGTTTGTTATCCGAGCATATGTGGCAACTGCAGGGGAATTGCAGGGGACTCCGGGGGCATCCAGGGCGGCTGCAGGATGCCATTGGGGAGAACGCACATGCTCAGCCGCTGGTGGCAAATAGCATTTAACTTTGTTTGCTTAGTGTAGCGTAGTAGTGTGTAGTGGGCGTGGCCGAGGGTCAGTGAAGTGCATATCAAAGCGAACTAATGAATAAATTCATTGAATCCATAGCTCAGTTCGATGTTTGCCCAGCATTCGAAACGAACTCTGGCTCGCTTTTCAAGTCAAGGGTGTGTGTCAGCTGGGAGGGGGAGTGGGACTCCCTTTCACTAAATTCGCCGGCTTTCAGGGGATATGGAGAGCTGTTGGCCAAAAGGATCCGCCGGCTCAAAATTTATGCACCTGCTAGGGCAGCCAAGTCCAACCCTTCGGCTTATTTATGGGCATTACTCAGGCATAACATGAAAGTGAAAGTGTTTTTAATGCTCTTTACCTGCTCCCTCAATGAGCTGCTAATTTGCAAAAGGTCCCATAAAGACGGCGAAAGGGTGAAGGGCTGGCGCACCTGTGGCTGCCATTAAAACGGCGGGACCCAAATGGTTTCTTCATTTGTCAATTAATCAAGTCCCGGCTTCGGTTCAATTAAACATTTATACGGCCAACTCGGGGACTCGGGGACTTGGGGCGTTCCCAATTGCCAGGGGCCTATCAAATTTTAATTGCCTTCAGGTATGCGAGCTGGTAACAGGTGAGTACGATTTACATATACGTGGGAAAAAAGGGAAAAGGATTCCAGGTCTTTACCCTCATAAAATCCGAGTATCTTAGATCCTTATAAACGGGACTTTAGCTTCCAGCAATCTCTGTTTGAATCTATGGGGTCAAGTGACTCCTAAGGACTCTTAATCCCACTCCAAAGAGTAAAGGAAATTTAAATAAATATATATCACGCTGACCCATATCACGGTGTGAAAAGCATATTCAGTGGAACTTTATGCACATAAATCTCTTCTATTTGATTACATTAACCCTTTGTAGCAGCTCACTGGCGAGCTGCAGTTAAAAATACCCAAATCAAAAGTGTTGAACAAAAGGAAACAAACAGTCAAATTCAATTTAAAAACGAGTCAGTTCCGCCTATTTTACACATTGTTACTTCCACCTTTATGGGCGTCGCGCGGGGGGTTTCGGAGGTGCTTAAGGAGCTACATAAATATATATAATAATTGTATAGTAAATATATATCATTTAGTATACATTTAAGAGGACCGTTCACTTGTTATATGTTATTAAAGTTTTTGAACAAATTGCATGCAAATATTTATTTTATTTATTTATATTTATTTATATTTAATATTTAAAGTAATAATTACAAAGAAGATTGTGACCTAACGAAGTGAACTTTTTTATTGTTACAACTATGACTTTGAAGCCTGGAATAAAATTGGTATTTATTATAAATTGCATACAAATATAAAGATAATATTCAAAGTAATAATTACAAAGATTGTGACCTAACGAAATGAACTTTTTTTTTATTACAACTAAGACTTTGTAGCCAGGAATTAAATCTAAAGGATATTTATTGTGAATTCCATGATTTCTTTTATGTTCAATCCCTTTTTTAAATTTTAAAGCGATATGATCTGTCCTGAACTATTCCAAAGCCTGTAGTTGGCTTTGTTTATTGCCTTGCAAGTCCAAAAATGTACTTCCTGTCCCTATTGCTACGCCCATGCTTTCACTCATTCCCTGGCATTCTTGTACCATTTCTCCCCTTTCTCTGTTTGCATTTGTTTCGACTTTTACGAGCGTTTTCATTGTGCATTGCTTCTGGCCTTGTCTCACTTTGGCTGGCAATTTGTTCTGCTGGGTTTTTTGCGATTGGGTTTTTTCTAGAATTGCGTGGATCAGGCCACTGACTCTTTATGGGAAGGTCCCTTTGGCCAGGCAGGACCCCGTTGATTGTTTTCGCTGGCAATGGCGCTGACGGTGGCCATCATCGCTCTGCGCTCCGCATTTTTTGTGCGGCACCAACCAAGTCCAGAAGCTTGCATAGATTTGCGACGTTTTTCATCTCCCCCCAGGGACGCGGAATGGGATATACTATATATGGAGGGAAAGGAGAGGAGAGGAGAGAGAGTTGAATATTTCGTTATGGCATTACTTTTTGCGTCCATTTTTCTGCTGTGCTCGTTTCATTTATTAAATCACCCTCGTCAATCAAGTTCGTTGACATGGTTCTTTCAGTTTCAGCTTTGCTTATTTTTCGGGATTTCTTCCACCATGACACGAGATTATTGTGTTTAATAAAAAATTAAGTGCCGGGTTCAAAGTTGAAACATGCGCCATAAGCTTTAACTGAATGCGAGGCAACATAAAATCACTCATACGCAGCGTTGTCCCCAGCCATTTTCAATGCGTGTCACGTTTCAATTGTTTCAATAGCGGTGTGTCTGTGTGTGTTGGTGTGTGGGTGTGTTATGGTATGAGTGCATGCAAGCATGTAAGTGTGTGTGCCTGCCCCTGGTATTTCACGTCGCGTGTGTGCAAGCAAACATGTAGAAAAATAAATATTAAGATATACCTCGTACACATAGAACAAAAGAACCATATAGAAGGAGATGTATATACTTATCAGTATATCGGCAATGGATTAGGGGGCGTGGGTGGCGTCAAGGGACCGACGGTCACATCAAGGACAAATTCCAACAAGTGTGCGGACATAAATGTCGTTATCATTAGGTTGGCAAACACTTGAGCTGGCAAGGACATCGGCAGGATGAGGAGACGCGGGTGAGGCGGTGCGAAATGTAGGGCAAATTAAATATTGAATGCATTAATAAGTCATGAAGTGCAAACCAAGCTATTGAATGTGGTTTCTATTGACCGACATTATTTAGAGCAGCCTTAAGTAACCTTAAGTCGAACTGTGAAAGGAAAGCCATTTCGCCTAGAGCAGGAGTCATTACACTCAGCTTTCAGCTTTAATTACGCAAAATATATTCTTATGCCTGTTGAAGCTTTAAATTAATTACTATTTAATGAAGTCGCTTTCTTCTGGAAACCAACCTAGGTTGCTAATTAATCATTTGAATCCCCAGATGCAGAACAAACTATTTGCTCGGCAAGTAAAATCTAAAACCAGCAAGCACTTAACAACTACTTACACCTCGAGGCGCCAGAAACTATCATCAGCAACTGCCGCAGGGGAGAGAGCCGGCAAATAAAAACGCATTGTTGATCCATCGCTAAAGTGGAGACCAACGCTCTCTCCCTGGAGGAGTTTACAACTACTCATTGCCATGTCGGGCACCGAAAAAAGGCAACTTTCGAGAGCAGGAAGCAAAGTTGAGGTGGCACAAAAAAGTTCGAGTGTTGGGCAAATAGAAAAACATGCTGGGCTGCGAGGAAAATGAAAAATGTTTCCCACTCAATCCCAACCATGGGCCGGCCACTCATACCGCTATCAACTTTCAAATTATCAGAACCCACAAATTTACAAAGTTGGCCCGAAGACGAAGGCGAAGCCGGTGGAGGCATAAACTTTTATGGTTGGCGTCAACTTAATTATTGAATGCCCGTCGCCTTATTTTTTAGCTTCATACTTTTTACCCGCATGGCAAGGTTACGGTCGGTTATGGCTGTGGAGCTGGAAACAGGTGTGCCGAGCCGAGTGTTTTGTATATTAAATATCAGGGACTAAGTCGGCAAATGTTTGAGAAATTTTAAATTGAAAAACTTTTGACCAGCACACAAATTAAAAAATAAACCGAGCATAAAGTTCTTCTTTGCAGTCAGCCTGGGAAATGAACAGTGAGCGGTGAGGCATGGGCGGCAGGCCAGGGAAGTCATTAAAAAATAAATCCTCCGTCAGATTTAAGAGGCTTCAAGTGCGATTGCCAATATCTATGGCCTGCCACATGCAGCCGCCGCAGCAGCAACAGCCACATGGCACGAGTTCAGCAGTCACGTGCTGCACAAATTGATTGCAGCGGAAATGCAATTCGAGCCAAAAAAAAAATCAGAAAAGCAGAGAGTAACAAACAAAAAAAGCCAATGAGAAACCAAAACAAATATTTATGAATTACTTTTGCCCGTTGCGCATTTCAATTGTTAAAGAGAGCGCCTATCTTTGCCCCAAGCCGCTCATCAGTTTGACTTTTGTAATATTAAGCCGATTGTAAATCACGCGCCTCGTATGCAGATTAATTTTAATTTATGCCCGCCAATGAAATGCAAATAAATGGGCTTAATTAATTGCCGGTAAATGCGACAGCATTCGCTGATGGGATTTCCTTTTTATTAAAACAAATTCAATGCAAACTGCAACAACTAAATTCTATAAACGGTTGTGTAAAGCAATTGATTATAAAGTGTGAAAAAATAGATTCAATTAAATTCAAAGTAATTATGCTAATTTTGTGCAGAAAAACCCACAAGGGAGTTACATGTGCTAACAATTAATAAACGTGAAATACGTGTTATAAAAATATAAATCCCACTTACTAAATAATGTATTTTATATTTCATTAGTGGAAATAATTGTTGTATCTGTCTAGATTGTTGTTTTTAAGGACTTAATTTTGTTTCTGAATTATAAATACAAACAAGCTTCCATTAGTTTCCATATTATTTTCCCATTTTTACACAATTCTATTTAAAGGTTAAGGAAAAGTTAGTTTGCTTTAAACTGATATTCATTAAATGGCCAACCCTTTTAGCCCTACCAATTTAAGCCAACCAATTTCTTGACATTCTATACAGGCTCTGGTTGCTTGTTTAGGATGACAAACAATCGCCATTTTTGCTTCGCCAACGAAAGCCACAGAATACGAAGTCCTGTCTTTACTACCCATTTTACGTACCTTCAATTCAAGGCCTTATATACTTATACTTCCCTTTAAAGAGAAGTGAACTCCACATCAATAATCATGATCTCAAGCAACTACATCTTGGTCTGCATTTAAGATATATTTCCCTGTGCAGGTCCAAGGAACTCTAATAAAACTCTAAACTTTATGGGCTCACCTGTAATTTGGGCGGCCGGTCAGTCACTTATTTATATGTGTGTCTGGTGCTTGTCCGCTTAACTGCTCGGCTTACACCTGTCTTCTGGCCTCGTTTTATGGGCTGCAAATAAAAATGTCATGGCTACAACTCAATTTTCTGTTTAACAGGGAAAAGTGTGAAGCCTTAAATGGGGTAGGCAGCAACTTTTATGTAATCAGGCAGCTGAACCGGAGCAGAAGATAGTAGTAGTTTCCTTGCAGTTTGCAAATTTTGAGCCATAATTCGCTTTATTCTTCTCCGTATTTAAATTCCGCCCCACTCGTTTTCAGACTTAAATCACTAGGGCACTGTGAGAAAATGCAGCTTTATAAATATATATTTATATATTTATATAAAGCAGCTTTAATGTAGTTAAAGCTTTTCATAAGTTAAGTTAATTTCCTAATTGATAGAAAGATTAACATTTTTAACACTTTAAAAATATGTAAAGAGTAAGAGAAGTATAATAATTGTATGGAGAAGCTGTTAACCTTCTCTCACAGTTAACAGTTAAATTTCTCAGTGTATCCAGTGGACTTAAGGCTCATCATAGCAGTCGCGTCTGGGGCAAGGCCAAGCTGATGGCGCCCAGAGTTCCTCGCTCGTCGCTCGTCGTACTCTTTTCGTTTTTTGGCCAAAAGTATTAAAAAGTTTATTTTCCGTTCTTTTATTCCCGCTTTTCGGGGTGCCTTTGATCTGAGGGCGGCCAACGATCTGGGAACGACGGGGGCGGGGTGCCCAAAGATGTGGGCCAGAGTCCCAGACTTTCCCATTCACAATTTTCCATTTCCCAAACCCTGGCACTGTTGCTTAACTGGCGCGAAAATGTTGGATTTCAGTCGTATTAATTTTTAAATAGTCTTGTGGCAGTGCAATCACATATCGAACATATAGAGCCAGACTGCCAGGATGCTGCTGCCGGCATGTCCGTGCACCATATGGTCCTTGCGCCATGTGGCAGCTGCTCTCTGCCCTCGGCTTGAGACGCCCCTTGGACTGAAACTCGCAAAAATTAAAAGCTTTTTGCAAGTGCACCTCCCTTCCGGAAAAACAATAGCCATCTGGCGTCTGGATAGTGGGAAATACAGTCCGATAAAAGGGCAATCTGATCCCTCTTAAATTAAACTTATAAGGCAAGCGTTCAGTTTATGAAAAGCACAAAGGACTCCGAGGGAAACTTGATAAACTGCAAATTACCATTCTATATATATTGCTTTTATTATTCAGGAAAAATACAATTTAACTTTGAAGATATTCATATTAATCAGTAGAGAAAATAATTTAAAGGTAGAAGGTTAAATAATGAATCAGTTCCATAAGCTCTTAGAAGATTTCTCTTCTTTAAAGAGATATAATAAGATAGATAAACTGCAAACTACCATTCTATATATATGGCTTTTATTATTCAGAAAAAATACCATTTAACTTTTAAGGTATTCATATTCATCAGTAGAGAAAATTATTTAAAGTTAAAGGGTAAATAATGAATCAGTTCCATAAGCTATCAAAAGATTTCTCTGCTTTAAAGAGATATTTTAGGATTAAGTTCTTAATGCATTCTATAGCAAATATAGACAAATTAACAGTCTATATATATTGGTTTTATTCTGAAAGTATCTATTCAGCCAAAATAGAATTAAATTTTTAAGATATTTATATTCCTCATTATAGAAAATAATTTAAAGGTAAAAGGTTAAATTATGAATCAGTTTAAAGAGACATTTAAGGCTTAAATTATTAATGAATTCTATAGCGAATATATAATTTTGATAAATATAGTTCTATATCGCCCCTTAAGTCCAGTATTTTTGTTTGCCATCCTGGAACTCTCCCATCGATCCACAGCATTAGCATAAATCATGCATCCGATCGGCCGTACTTCATGTCGGCCAGGACTCATCACACAATTTATGATTCCTGCTGGGCAGACAAAACGGCCCACACGCTAAGCCGACAACTTGTTGGACCCTGAGGCCACATACCCATCCCCAGACCCCTTGCCGTGCCCGCCTCCCCTTTGATTTGTGGCCAAAAAGCTGGCATTATTAGGGCCGCAAGGTCTGGTGGTTCCGGGTAAGGTCCTGCCAAGTCCTTGGGGCTGCTGGCGGTGCTGGTGCTGGTGCCGGTCCCGTCGATTTGGAGCCCCATTTGTATGCAAGCGCACGAAGCGCGAGAACGAAAAACTTATAACCCAACCGTGTTGTAAGTTTAGTTTAATAGTTGCTCGGGCTGCGCTGAGTTTTGCCAACTCCAGTCGCGTCGCGTTTTAATGCAAATTAAAACGTTGCGGGAGCCAGAAAGTTGTCCGTGCTCCATCATTTTTGGCGCGTCAAAGATTAAATTGAGCCAGCCGACGCGCCGCGCAAGGGGCATGTATATGGCCGCATTAAGTCGCCCGGCGGACAAATGGGTCCTAGCAGGGGGGAGAGGGTGCTGCTGCCAGTTTTGTCGCCCGGTTTCTGGCACCTTGTTGCCCCGAAACAAAAGGCGTCGAGAGGCAGTTGAGTTGGCTTAAAGGGTCGACCATAAACCTGATGGCCTGTCTGGGGAGTAAGCCATTAAAGCCGGCTTAATTAGTCGCCCTAAAGCAATCCACGAGAGATTTTATCTTTTGAAAACTATTCCAATGGATTTGATAATGATTTGGCCTGAATTGTCATTTGACTTTAGAGCGTAATTAATTTGTATTTAATGTGGCCACAAGTAATATTAAACTTTGTCAATAAATATTTTATAAGCTTGCCCATATAGTAATCCCCTAATTGCACTTTAATTAACATTAATTCAATAATGAATATTTGCACTCAGTAGATTGTGGCAAATTTATTTCAAATTATTATGTATTATTGTTGACCAAAAAGCTAATTTATTTCATTTATTACTTGATATTTCCCTTATTTTTTAATATAATGCCACCACAAGTATTATTAAACTTTGGTTTGGCAATAAATATTTTATAAACTTGCCCATATAGTAATCCCCTAATAGCTCTTTAATTAACATTAATTCAATAATGAATATTTACACTCAGTAGAGTGTGGCTAATTTATTTCGAATTATTATCTATTATTGTTGACCAAAATGCCAATTTATTTCATTTATTACTTGATATTTCCTTTATTTTTTATTATAATGCCACCACAAGTATTATTAAGCTTTGGTTTGGCCATAAATATTTTATAAATTTGCCTATATTGTAATCCTCTTTAATTAACATTAATTCAATAATGAATATTTGCACTCAGTAGAGTGTGGCTAATTTATTTTGAATTATTATCTATTATTGTTGACCAAAATGCCAATTTATTACTTGATATTTCCTATCTTTTTTTGCTTTTTTAAATTTACACATAAGCACACATTTTTTTGCACTTTCATATTTTTTTATTTAGCCCCAATCAACTTTTGATTTAAATGCAATAAAACGCTGTGCAAATTCAATTTCCTATTCAATTTCCTTTCACCCTTTTAAATACAATCACATGCAATTCCACTCATCAATGGAAAAGTTGTGGGGAATGTATTTTCTCGCTTGGAGCAATTCAATTCAATTTCAATTTACGAATATATATATATTTGCTCTATGGAAGTTCTGATTAAAATATAGTTATTACCCAAACGGTTATTATAAGCAATGACAGTGCTGCTGTGGCAGGTTGCTTTTGTGGCAGGGTTTTGGTTAATTCCCAATTCTAATTAATTAAACTGTCAAAAGGCTACATATATATCTAATAGTCATAAATAACAATTATTTAAAAGCTATTTTAATTGGTTTTCTAGACTTAAAATCAATTATTAACAGAAAGAGTGAAAGTAACAAGATATATGTATTGCAAATATGATTTCATATAAAAAAAAGGCTACATATATATCTGATAGTTATTTATGACTCCTTTTTTTATATGAAATCATATTTGCAATACATTTTTTATGTTACTTTTACTCCTTCTGTTAATAATTTTAAAAGATATTTCAATTGGTTTTCTAGACTTAAAACCAATTGCAAATATGATTTCATATAAAAATATCTATGTAATGATTTCATTTCCTTAAGAGGATTGGATTTAGTCTTTTTAAAATATTTAAAACTTATCATAAATATTTGTTCAAGCCTCCTTCCTTTTAATGAATGTCTAGAAATATTTTATTAGTTACTTTAACTACCGTAAAATCCTCTTTTGCATCCACTCCCCTTTTATGCAGTCCCTTGTCTATGACAATATCTTCTTGGCATTTCGGCTTTGTGGTTATTTTTCAAGGGGGTATTTGCATTAGCCTTTTTGGCTTCAGCTTTAGCTTTAAATTTGGCTTTGGCCTGACTTTGGGTTTAGCTCGACACGGTGGTTTTGTGGAAATGCCTCCGCTTCTGTGGCTGCCTGCGGTTTATCTTCTCACTGTGGCATCTCCTGTTGTTGTTGTTGTGGTTGCTGCTACTGAGTCTACTCTTCCTGAGCAATTTAATTGAATTATTTGTACTGGCTTGGCTCTCCTCCTGCCATCCATCCTTTCTTCATCTGCGACAGCTGCTCTAATTAGTTGGGCAAGGGCATCGCCATCGACATCGGTTTCGGCGTCGGCACCGGCACTGGCATCGGCAAAGGCGTTTAATTAGCTCGCCTTGCCTGGGAAATTGAGGTGAACCGCGGTAGGGTTAAGCTACTTAGCTAGTCCTCGGCTCGGCCCAAAAAGGACCTACCTCCAGCCATCAATTACGAGCGGATTGAATTGCTAACAAGCTAAAGGCAGGCAGGGGACGGCGACAACAAATGTCATTCATCCAGAGCCAGAGCATTTAAATTAATTTCACGTGCCGCCTTGGCCCATATTTTTTGTAGCGAGGTCCCTGGATATATTCTATACAATTTAATGATTCAGCGAATCCTGTCGGCATTGTCTAGTCCGGCCTCTGAGTCCTTAGCTATTCACCCAGCGTGCCGTCTAAGCTGTCTCGGTGCTATCTCCCAGGAGTGTTTCCATTAGAGATGATCTGAGCTGTGACTGGAATCCGCAGGGGAAATAATAAAAAGGCTCTTAAATTGATATGAAAAGTAAAAGAATTTTATATTTTAAAAAGCAATTACATCTGTACCTAATAATTAATGAGTTATCCAACTACTTACCAGCTATTTATGCTTAAGTAGATTTAAGACTTCAATCAGTCACGTGGCTAAGTCACGGCCAGTCACATGGCCAGTCACGGTCTGAGCTGAGTTCGCTTTTTTCTGGAAAATTTCTATCTTAGCAGCTTGTTATTGAGTTGGCTTGTTAGGCAGAGGCAGCTGCTGTCTGTCATGTCATTTATACGAAAAATCTGCCATAAACACGTCGCACACGTATGCGCCATTTTAAAAATGGCGTCTGCTTCATTTCCGCTAAATGCTGTCGTTGATTTTGTCTGCGTGGATCTTCTTCCTTCCCTCCTCCCTACTTTCCAAGGCAGCTGCATTTGAATTCAATTGGATGAGATGCTTATGAAGTCGTTAAGGCCCCGCTCCGAACAGTTCCTCCTCTTCGGGATTCTCCTATCTGGTCCTGTGAATCCTGACTGCCGGCAATATTGTCACATCGTCGAAAATAATTGCCGGAAATACAAAAGGAAGGCGGCGCACCGAAATGAAACCAAATAGAATCGAGGAAGAGATTGAGCGCAATCGGAATGGGAATAGATTTCCAATTTTCTCGGCACTCCGGCGCCCGGGGGAGGAAGCACCGCAGGGCCTTGTCGGGGACTTGTCATTGCGGCTTACGTGGCGTATACTCAACTATAATTAATTACGCCCTTTTGTGCCCGCGTGGGTGGAGGAGGTTCGCCAGGATTTCTCCTGATGCCCGATGCCGGATACCGGATAGAGTGGCTTGAGTGGCTTCTTTTCAATTTCAATTGTTGGGTCATTGACTGTCCGCCGGAGTAGGGACGCTATAAAAGCACGCCCGCATTGCAGGAACAGCCACATTCGTAGACCGTAGACCGTAGCCAGCGCAAGGAAGGAGTACTTGGGATTCCAGCTGGACTCTGTTGGTAGAATGGCCTCACTGCATCTGCTGCTCCACTGTGCCACCACTCTGCTGATTGCCAACGCTCTGCTGACTCCCCAGCTACCGGGCGGCGAGAGCGATGGCAAATCCAAGGGCGGCTTTCCCTTTGCCCTGGACGAGGACGTAGACGGCGTGGAACTGCCCCTGGATGTGGAGCAGGACATGACTGGCGATCAGCCACCGGCCAGAACTCAGCACTCGATGCCGCCCTCCTGGCTAACCTTCGACCCCGAGCCGGCTCCGCCCGCCAAGCACCGGAGCAGCCACAAGCCGCAGACCATTATCAAGCATCCGACCAGTGGCTTCCACAAGCTCTCGGCCCACGGCCACCGATCCTGCCACGTGGAGGTGGTCAAGGAGGTGCAGGGCATCTGCCAGTCCATGCCCATTGGCAGTGCCTGCGTCACCGACGACTACATGGCCGTCTACACTGATGCCAACTGCTCTGCTCAATAAAAGGGGTCATCTACATTTCGCGCTGATTGATTTATTGATTGATTGATTGATTGATTGCCCGTGTGTATGTGTGTGTGCGAGTCTAGATTCTGAGGGATAACGGAGTACACGACTACCTGATGAGCGATGCCGAACGCAGAACTTGTCTAAATAAATCAGTTCAATAAAATGTTACATTTTCTAAAATATCTTTATTATGAGATCGGTTTTAAGGTTTTACAGCTATATATTTTAGTTTATAAATGTTCCTTCCAAGGAATATTCATAGGAAATATCCTATATAATGTTATATATACTTTAAAAAGTTTACACATTTAGAAGGTTACTTATTTAAAACATTTTCCTATTTAAATATAAATATTAGCTTAATAGTTAGTTTAATTAGTTCAACACCCGATACAAAGCTCTGACTAGAAACACCAAGAAATTATATTTCCTTTTTATAATTTTAGGAAATAAATATTATGTGCCTTACAAAATTGGTTTAGTTTGTCATGTCATGATTTTGGAGCTTAAAAAATATATTTTAAATAGTTTGGTTAATAACTTCTTATATATTTCTTATCTTAATGCAACAGAAATGTTTTAAATAAACTGCGCTATAATTTTAAATACGTATTTATGTAGTAAAGATAACGACCCTTCAATACTGATCCAAGCTACAGGATAATTCTTTTTCCTCATATTAAAAACGACTAATTCCTCAACTTTAGTGAATTCTCATTATCTTATATAGTTATATATATAGTCTTACCCCTACACTATCTCAACTTTGGCCATACGGTTGGCTTTGCTGGCTTCACGCCAGGAATGGTGGTTGAGTTGCCACTTGCCACGCACTGAGCTCCGAACTGTTCCAGCAGCTGGGGAGCTCGAAAGAAGGAGGATCTCTTCCAGGTGAAGGGACCCACTCGATCCATGTGATCGTAGATAAGTCCTGAGACATCCAGGGAGCGGAATTGCTCCAGAAGATGGACATCCTGCAGATCGTTGCCCCACAAGAAGAGCACTTGGTGCAGGTCTAGGCCCAGATCGACCAACTGATGTTTGTTCTGAAAGTTCTCCACATGCAGGGCCGTGCCCAGGATCTCGGCGGACTGGGCAAAGTTCACTGCCTGCTGGTAGCTCTGGGCCCTGAGATCCATATAGGGATCCCAGATATTCGATCTGCCGATGCTCATCAGGACCACTGGAAAGACGTGCTGCTTGAGCCTCAGCATGGTGCATATATCCGCATCGAAGCTGGCAAAGATAAGGGGACGTCCACATCCGTGATGGATTGTGGTCTGTATAATCCTATCCACGTAGCTGTTCTTATTCAAGCTCTGTGTGGACTCCAGCAGGCCCGAGGCCATCAGCTGTGGCCACTTTATCTCCACCACGAGTCCCAGGGTTTTCGGTAGATCCTCATAGACCTCGGAGAGTTTGGGAAAGATCCTATGGCTCTTGCTCGGGTCCCTTACATTGAGGTGAGTGTATTCCTGGACAGTCCAACGCTTCAGGATGAATACCCGACTGGCCTTCAGTTCAGAGTAGGTGAGTTCCCTAATGAGCACGAATCGCAGGTCAAATCGATCCCTTATAGATCGATCCCGCTCTGAGGTATAGAATCCAAAGCCATGCCATACAATTGGGACATAGTCCTTGGTCAGCTGCACATCCAGCTGAACCATGTCGCCCTTGGCCTTCTCCACAGCCAGGAAACTCTCGATGGTGTTCTCCGTCAGACTTGTCGAGGACTGGAAGTAACTGGCTCCCAGTCCCCGGTAGCCAACGTCTAGTGTGGGCCAATTATCCGGCCAGTAGTGATGGAAACTCGCTCGGAGATTCCCCGCATCCACCTTGGGCATAGGTTGGATCACCAAATAGGGCAGGGTCACTTCCCCAATCGCCACGTTCCGAAGGCTCGCGAAGATGGGAAGCTGCAGGATTCCGCGACTCCCCTTGATCTGCTCGGGAAATATGTAAGTCTCGCCCACAGACAGCTTGACATCCCTGGTTCCTTGGTACATGGACAGGCGGAAGGCATTGTAGGTCTCCAGAGGTTGATATATGCGAAAGATCACGATGGAACCTGAGCTGTACCTCACCCCCGTTTGGCTCTGAGCTCTGAAGGATGAGTGATTGTAGGCGTATCTGGAGACCTCGATGCGGGTGTCGTCCATCACGTTCAGGGGCGTCAAAGTCAGGTGGTACTTGGCATTGGCCCCGATTCCGGATATCACAATGTGATCCTGCCAGACAAGCTTAAGCTCGATGACGTACTCGTGCTGCAGCCAACCGCGTTCCAGGTGAAAGCCACCACCCACCGACGTGGGATAGGCCTCTCCGTAGATGTCCACGCCCGGTGAGCGGTACATCTCGTAGGTCTGCAGCATTCTGGCCACCTTCTGACCCTCCCAGCTCCTCAGAACTCGCTTGCCCTGGGCATTCTTGGAGTAGACCAAGTACCGGTAATAGAATCTCTGGCTGGCGCAGACCCACAGTCGAAGATACCACTTCGAGCGGGTCTTGTCCTGCTCCTTGAGCGCCACGGCCTTGTCTAGCTGCCAGGAGCCCAGAGCAGGATGGTCCCCGCTCACGGCCACGTACTCATCGGCGGCCAGGTGAAAATTGTAGCCCAGCTCCATGCTGAAGACCCGGAACAATGGAACGCAGATGAAGCTGCGACCCGAGACCTGGCCAGCGGGCTGCTGCTCATCGTCGAAGATCTTGAAGGCCTGCAGCTGCTCGGGCCCGAACACAGACGTCTCATTCACGAAGGTCCCGCCGCACAATAGGAGGAGCTGCAGCTGAACACAGAGTATGCTAATTGATTTTAACACATTCAACCGCTCGCGAGATCGATACATTTTTCCTCATTCCAAACAGCCAACACCACCATCTTCGCCCATCTTCGCTCCACCGAAACGAGTTTTCTCTTTCGGCCAAAAAATAAATCGAAATAAGATGCCGCGAGGGGGTCCAAGAAACGAAACCGAAAACGAAAATGAAAGCGATGAGCGGCGCGGATCCGATCCGGAGGCAACTTGACCCGACGATGACAAACAACTGAATGAAAGAATTTCTTGAAGCTCACCTCCGTTTTGGTTTCTTCGAAATTGGAGTCCGGAATCAGATGCCACCGACTGCGATCAACTGCGATCGAAGATGGAAGATACCCTCCCTGACTTATTGGTCAGCAGCTCGCTAATTGAGTTGATATCCAAGGGTCTCTAGCGATGACAGCGTGCTCGGGCTTAGGGTCTGGTGTTAATTAAAACGTGAGAGATCATCAAGAGATGCTATCGTAAAGACGACGTATTTTAACTGGCCACCTTTCACTGAATAAATTATTTTGTTCCCGCTGTTTAGGCACCCGTCTCTTGGGCCATTGAATTTATTCATAATTCCTGAGCTGTAATCAGTTTTTATTGTCTCGTAGAGCATTTCAGGGTCGGTCTCAAGGTATTCGATGCTCGGGCATTCGCATATTTGTACCAAATTTGGCATATGTAAATTTTCGCGGTAAAGAAAGTTGAAGCCAGCTGGAGAGAGAGAAGAAAGACTCGCTCAGATGTTGGGATTCTGCGCCAAGGGCTTGATATAATGCGGATTATAATCGAGGTGATTGTAGTTGGACAAGTGCCAGCGCTGTAAGGGACCATGCTTGGCATCCTTGCAGCCCTTCGCCTTCTTAATAAGGACGAACTGGTCCCTTTTAAGATTGACTTTTACCAGATACGTATCCACCTCTTTGAGTATATCATCCGATGGCTTTTTGTCCCGCGTATAGATGACAAACTGAGGACGCATCCAGGGCAAGCTACAATGGAGTTCCACCGCAAAGGTAGTGTAGTCTGTAAAGGTGATCCTCGTCCAATAGAGATCCACTAGGGGGAAGAGTAATTATAATTAATCAAAAGGAAAGGTTTAATGGAATTAAATGGAAATAATACTCACAATTTGCAAAGTAGCACATTGGGATTTTGTCTGGATATGTCCCGTACACATACCAGCCGCCCTGCATCTAAAATGGAATCAAGTCCGATCTCTGTGCGAATTCTCCACACTCCACTTTCTTACCTTTTTGGGGTCCAAGTTGAATTCTTCGTACAAGCACTTCCAGGCGAGGGATGTGGCCAGCAGCGTCAACGAAACCAGGCCTATATGAAGGAGACATTCGCACTTGGCCATTTCCCAGCCCAGATGCAAATCAGCTGCTCTCTAATTGACCATAAAGCGAACGGGCCCTAGGCCTGACTTACAGCTCTCGGGCCGCCAAACCTTTTTATGGCCCTCTCTCCGAGTTTAGTTTATGGGCCGCGTTTTGTGTGTTTCGGGCCCAGACCATTTTCATGGCTGCTTTTTTACATTCGTCACGGGGCCATCAAATGTAAGCGGATCGAATTTTACATACAACTTTGGACATGGAACAGGCAGCAGCATTTCTGTTTCTTCTCTTCAGAGTAAAACACGTCATTCGGTTGGGATTGCTGTTGTTGAAAATATTATGAAAATATTTTGTGTGACTTTATTTTTATACGATTTTTTCAATCACTTTTGCTTTGCTCTGTGTGTTTATCGTGTGTGTATTGATTGTTTTAATATGGATATAAATATCAGATTGCTGGTTAGTTGCTTTAAGTAAGAAGTTGATAAAAGTAAGCGACTTCTTAGATGCGCATATTGTTTTAATATTTAGCTTGTTGATATTAAAATATCGTAAAGGAGAGACATTTAAGCACACGACAGAACTGAATCGTACAACATTTATATATAAAATATTTCTCTAATCTTGTATATAGTTACTCTTGCACAAATCGCAGGAGAGTGTGTTACATAGTTCACATAAAATCATTTAAAATGTATTTCCCCCTTGGCTGTTGATTACTTTTCGTGTAGTTAAGATAATATAAGCATTATTAGCTTTTTTCCTTCTTTTTTTTGAAGATTTTTTGCAATTTTTGCTCTTGAGGTATAGATATATTATTAGCAGGTAATGTAGGTGTATGTGTTTTTGTAATTCTCAGCTCTTCGCTTTCTTCCCTTTGTCTTTTGTTTGGTGCTACTTAATTTTTTGTGGGGATTCCTCATAGTTTTTGCATTTCTAATTATGCCAAATGACGGCTGCTTTATTTACGGGTTTCTGGGTTTGGGTTTCTGTTTCTGTTTCGGTTTCCGTTTGAAACTAGAAATTGTTCAACCAAATCACTTTAAAGCTTCTCACACACGTTTCTCTTTCTCCCCAGTTACTGTGTTACTGTGTTTAAATAAATATACGAACTAACTTTACAAGCTTAACGATTATTACCATGGCTTAGATTTACCCGCCCGTTTCACTTATATTTTCTTGTATTTTGTATTTTAGATCCGGCACTGGGCCGCAAACTCCGCCATCAGGGCGGGGGTTTTGAAGAAGGCTTCCTGCTTGCGGGCCGGCATGAAGAGATCGCTGCGATCGTAGCAGGTGGCGGTGGCCCCGATCCGGCTGAAGTACTCCACACGCTCCTTGGAGTTGCAGTCATCGCCCCAGATCACGGCTATCTGGCCCAGATCCTTGGCTTTTTGCAGCATCTCCGGGGCGTTGTCGCCGAGGAAGTCCTCGGCATGCGGGGCCGTTCCGGCCAACTCGAAGGCCTGAGCATTGTTAACGGCCGCCAGGAAGGTGCGCGTTCGCAGATCCAGGAAGGGCTGCCACTTCGTCGTCTCGCCCTGGGTGAGGAACATCACCGGGAAGATGTTCTGCTTGAATCGCAGCATCGTACACATGTCGGCATCGAAGCTGGAGAAGATTATGGGCCGGCCACAACCATTCTGGATCACCTGGTGGAGTACTTTGTCGGCGAAGAAGTTCTTGTCGATGGTCTGCTCAGCCTCGGATCCTCCGCCCTGACGACGCTGCGGCCACTTGATCTCCACATCAATGCCCAGGGACTTGGGCAGCTGAAGGAGCACCTCCACCAGTGTTGGGAAGATGCGATGCTCGGGCTGAGGCTCGGCATTATGCGAGGGATACTCCACCACCTTGCCGGCGATCACCGAGAAGATGCGCAGCCGCTTCAGCAGGCTGTAGTTGATGTCCTTGATCAGCACATATTCCAGTTGTTCCGGCCGGCTGATCTGCTTGCCGGGCGGAGCAGTTCGCAGTCCGAAGTCGTGGTAGATCACAGGCACACCATCGGCAGTCAAGTGGACGTCCAACTCGATCATGTCCGCATGGTGCTCGTGGGCGCTCAGGAAGGAGGCGATGGTGTTCTCCCGTTCAGCGGGCGCATTCGCAATGTAGCTCTTGCCATTGCCACGGTGACCGACGTCCAGATTGGGCCAGCTCTTGGGCCAGTAGTGGGCGTAGGTGGTCTTGAAGTCCAGCGGGGAGTAGCGGTAGGGCTGCACAACCACATAGGGGAGCCTCAGCCTGGCCAGAGTCTCCTCAGCATCCCTGGCCGACTTGATGGGCAGGTGGAGCAGGCCCTCGCTGCCTGTTAAGTCAGCGCTGACCAGGCTGGCACTGCCCAGGAGCTCGTTGCTCATGTTGTAGCACTCCAGGCGGAAGTGCTGCTGCATCATCTTGTCCAGCGGCAGGGTGATGTGGAAGATGATAATATCTCCCTTGGTGTACGGCACTCCGAAGGTGGGCTGCTGATCCAGCTGACTCTTGCCATACTCCTGCTTCGTGTACTCCACCTGAAGGCCAGCGGTCTGCTCCACGGGCACAATCTTCAGCTGGACGTGCTGCGGATCAAAGGTCTCGATGTCGTGGACCTGGAACATCTTCTCTCCGTTGAACTTGAGCTGCAGGATCACCTCGTGGTTGAGCCAGCCGCGATGCACCTGCGGCTTCAGGTCGGAGTTATCGGCGGTGATGCCGAACACATCCAACTGGCTGCACTGCAGCTCCGTGCAAGGGCCCAGAGACCTCGGCTTGAAGTGGGTCTCCCAGCGACGGATCTGCCTGTAGCCATAGAGATCCTCCACGTAGACAAAGTAGCGGTATTCCAGCTGCCGGCAGGATTGCAGGGGCACTGTGGCCTGCCAGTTGAGCTCGTCCAGCGATTCCAGCGGCACACTCCGCGACAGCTGCCACTCCCCGAGAGCCTTCGCATCGCCGGTGAGACCCAGACGCTCCTCGGGGCCCAGCGGCACCTCTAGACGGACGTTGAACTCCCGCAAAGTGGGCTTGCAGGCGGCGGCAGATGTGACGGACTCCAGCTCGTTGCCCGTTCCATAGACGAGGGCGGCTCCATCCGCGTAGGCGGCGCACTGCAAGGACAAGGCAACAGCCAGGATTATTAGTACAGTCCGAGACATGGCCATCGCTTGGTTGTGGAGTGGAGGCCAGACATCGACTGAAAGCGTCGCTGCCCGAGCTGAGCGATAATAAATACTCTCGTAGACTTCCCTGCTGAGCCCGCGCGAGATTAGTCGCTGACCCCTTGCGGATTCGATTTGGCTTCGTATTCGGTTTCGCCCTGATAAAGTTTCTCTAGGCGTCAGTCCCCCCACCCGGCTGCACCGGTTCCCCAGTTCCCCCGGCACCTCTGGCTCCCGATTTCTCGAATTAGAATTCAAAACAGGTTCGCGCGATAAGCACGCGTTTATAGACGCGCTCGTGCTCGTGACTCTCTGCGGCGCAAACAAGATCACGTGTTGGACTAAGGCTCGACTAAAGATCAGTCCGGCGATTATCTGCTCGACTCCGGGCTATATACAATCTGTTATATATTGAAGCCCTACTCAAGTAATCGTTCGAGCTGTACTGACGTCCAGCAATTTGTTTTATTTATGAGTTATTCCGCTGAGACTGCCTTTAATCGACACACTCTACACTTATATTATTTGCGTAATAAGTGCACAAAAATATATACTGTCAAATAGATAACCCCGGAAAGCAAATATAAATCTAGCTTCTTGTTCCTTATTAAACACTTTAGTTGTTGTTTCAAAAAAAGTCTGATTATGGCGATCAAAAATAACTTATTGACGACCTGTAGTGATAGAAAAATTAAAAATTCTATGCTCCTAAAATATTACAAAGAATACCTAGTCTTCTATTTGTTATTCACTTTTTAAATTTGCTGAAATTTTCATTTAATTTAAGTGTGTCGTAAATCTTTGTAAGTCACATATACTAAATATTTAAATTATTCAAATACTGGCACGAACGTTTCCCGACTTTAGAAAAATATGTAAATAACAGCACGCGTTTATAACCGCTAGATAGCGAGCGGTTTACCTTTGAACGAAACGCTGGCAAGCCGCTTGGGGACCGCAGGTGTAAAGATCGCTGGTACCTCCTCCATTTCAGGGGCTCCTGGTCGGTGAGGATGATGCAACGACTGCTGATTGCCCTACAGCCGCCGACGGGCCCCTGACAGCCGGCCGCTAAACACATTCGCAAAGGCCAGAATTTATATAAGGAGAGCGAACCCATATAAATTAATAACCGAAAAGAATTCGAAATAATATGCACGTGTTGGCGAAGCTCACTAGATTTATGCGTTCTGGGAGGAGGAAAGAGGCACCCAGCCTGTCTGTAGGCGGAATACTCCTCCGCCTCCCCCGCCTTGGCAGCATCTCAAATAGCAGCTACCAACTGTCTCGTGCTCTTGCCCAAAACTACTGTGCGATTTTGGCATTTATTATAGTTTTCTAGGTTGTGCGTATATAAGCTTTTCCGCATATATTTATTTTCGCCTGACTTGCGTCAACCGGTGCGATTTTTGCGCGATTTCCTAGCGATTCCACGTTCTTGGCACAATTAGCATAGCCTTGTGATTTTCTGCGGGGGAGGGCACAGCCAGGTATTTGAAACGGCCCAAAATCGCGCCACAACATTGAAAAGCTTTCGACTGAATTTTAATTTGGTTTTTAAACTCAATATTCCTCAACTCTATGCTAATTTCTGTGCACCGCAGAGCTTTGCCTCGATTTCGAAACACTTGTTCACGTGTTTTCAACGCAGGCGCTCTTTCCCAGCTCGCTCTCCGCATAAGTTCGCCTCGCCCATATGTTTTTTGTTTTGGGAAATTTCAGGCTCGAAGAGCTTTCGCGTGTTTTTGGGGCGTTTTGGTTACTACTTGGTGTGCGTTTTATTTATAGTAAAAGCTCGCGTACATCTGGCTTCGTGGCTGCGAGAGTTCAACTTGTTATCAGTCGAAATAAATTGTAATATCAGGTGTCATATATTAGCCAGGTATTGATTGTTAGTTTATGGCACGCCCCGAGGGGCTTATAGGCTGAGATCTAATCAGAAACATGAGCCACTTGAGCTGCGGAGAGAGAGTTGGGCCTCTTGAAAGCTTAACCCTCTGAAACACAACCTTAAATCGTATTGATTGAGTCACGTGAGTCAGAGCAGAATACCGCTTTGCAACATGTGGCATTCTCTGTGGAGAGAGCTTATATATTAAAGAAAATAATTGAGTTTTGGAGGTTGGGCACCGGTGCTCAAAAACAAATGCGATTGCTTTCCTACGAAATGACGTCATTAGAAAAATTACCTGCCTGAGCTCATATAACTTCTAAAGAAATCAATTAACTCCTTTAGTGCCCAGGCGACATGTGATCTATAATTAGTCGAACCACTTGGAAATTTTCCAAGCTGGCAATTATTGCTCCACTCTAGTAGCTAATAACTTTAATAATATATTTCTACATGTGTTCCTTGACTCTTTCCCCTCGCTCTAGTATTGATTTTCATATACCCACAGAAATTGCATAAACAAAAACGGCGCAGAAGACATGCTAAAGTCCGATGGCAGCCGAATCGACCTTCAGCCACCCCAAAATGTCAAAACCCCAGAGACCCGGCCATATTACAACAGTCATAACACTGTACATTGTAAAGCCACTAAACACATAGAGTCTAGGTATAGGATTTTAGGGGTAATTACATTTTGCATGTGCTCATCCGGACTCTGGGCTTCCAGGGGGCTCAGCAGCATGGGTACCGACATTTTGCTGGTTGGTGTTTCTCCGGCTTCTTTGTATCGGTATATATATAGATATATAGCACAAGTGAGTTAGGTTAAGAGGTTGCTTTTTGGTGTCGGAGGACCAACGAAAAACGAGGAAAATTCAACTTTTATCACAGTTATTTAAATAGTTTGCACTATGCGGCGTATGCGCAATGTTTTAGTCTCTCTCGCTAGGCAAGCATTTTGTACTTGGTGTTGTTTGCGTTTGTTTGCTTCTTGATGGTTTGGTTAATTGTATTTAATATCCTTTGGGGAGGGCTCTGTCTGATGAAATCCTGCGTAACTAGGACGCTGTGGACGGTCCGTCGTCACAACTCGACGTTGCAGTCGCAACTGTTTCAGGCGCTTTTGTTGTGCGCGCAATTTAAACGATTTCTTTTTATCGAAATGAGTCGTCGCGAGCTTTTTCGCCACTCTGCCCGTGTTTTCTTTGTGCGAGAGACTGAGACGGCGGAGGCGGGGTAGGAATAATATCCGACGACGCTGCCGTTGCCGATTTGTTTTGGTTTTCAGTCCGGCGGCGGTACAGTTGCGGCTTGGGCTTTTATTCGAAATGCTGTTGGCCTCTACCAACGGGCGGCAACGAACACAGCGAAAACAAAACTAAAAACAGAGAAACACACACGATAATACAGAAAACACGGAGATTAATCGAATTAGTAATGCCCTCGATCGGCAGAATCAGGAGAGGAAAGCGGATTGGCGATTAATCAGCGGAAAATAATTAGCCGCCGTGATCAATCAATATTATTTTCTTGGCCGTAACTGTTTTCAGGAGGGTCTAACAGTGCACCGAATTATCGGGTTTATTAGGCAAAGAATGAAAACAATAGAATTATCTCTTGAGGTCTTTTTGTTTTTTGCAATGCCTGTTTCGACTGCAAAAATTATAGCCCTTATAAAAGTATATATTAAGCACACATCAGCATTTCATAAGGTTATCGCCTTTATGGTGGCATAAAGAAAACAAGCTCTTATAAAAGTAGGGTAGTAAAAATTATATTCCCATTTAAATGGTGATGATGATGCTCGTGGGATATATTTTACCTATCATTTAATGATAAAAAGAAGAAAGTCAAGAAAATTATTTCAGATATATCTTAATAATACCCCTAACTGCCTGCATACCAAATTTCACAACTCTAACTTTTGGACTGCCCTAGTTACCCGAAGATGGTCACTTCGTACATCCTCCTTTTTTCAGGGTATGCCACTAAAACTCCTCTAACGCGCTATGTAGTTTGCGCTGCTCGCGAAACACGCAATCGAAAAGCTCCACGCTGGAGCGCAGATGATGACAGCACGAGAGATTCATTGGAACCGGAGCAAGCCCCAGGCCCCAGACCGAGGCCCATCCCCTGACCCGCCGTATCCCCGCTGTGGCGATATGCCACGAGGTTGGATTTTGCTCCGCTGAGAAAACGTGTTGGTCGTGTGCAGCCGTCGGCAGCGGCGATGTTGCGCACGTGAAAAGTTTTTTTTTCAGTTTGCTGTTGTGGGGCGTAGTCGTCGTAGCCGGGCCCTCGCCACGCCACGCCACGGATGCCTCAGCCTCAACTGAATGGGCATCCGGTCGAAAAGCTCGCTCTATCTCTCTGGGGTAAAGGTCCACCTCTCTCTTTGGGGAAACTGGTTTCCGTCGGTTGGGGATTTAGATGTTTTCCTCGTTGGTTTGTTTACATCGCTTGATAAGACGAGAACTATTCAAGCTTTTTGGCTTCGAAAGCAAAGCTCTTCGGTCAAGGTCTTGAGTGTGGGCCCTATCGTCCGTCGATCGCAATCGTATAATTATGGATGTTGCTAGGCGCAGTTCTTATAAATATATATGAGAAATAAAAATGTCTTGGCTATTGTTCACTTTCGCCGCCTCAGGTCGGCATTGTTTTGATTTATAAACAAAGCGAATCTTTTTCATATATTATATGTGTTTTTATAATCATTTTGCTGAGTAGACCATAACGCCTCATGGGGTCCAAAGTTCGATTAGGTTGCTCTAAATGGATTTTGTTTTTGATTTGCTGTGCGAAAGCTCATTTCTTGTTTTTCACTATAGATATGTTGTTATTGACGCGCCCCTTCTAGGAAGTCATGTCACATGCATAGATATTCAGAGCGAAACCGAATTGTTGTTCCACTTTGTCGATAAGCAACATGGTTTTAGTCACGTTTTCTTCTACAAAACAATAATATTTTTGAATACTTTTTAGTTTGCATTGCATTTTGTTTATGGTATTGTTTACATCACAAAGCTTATAGTGTAGACCTTGTAACCGGAAAACAACAACAAAATAAGCGATCGCGCAAGTGTTTACCAACGATTTGGGTTTAGATAAACAATTTTAATTGAACAATTAACATTCAATCACTTCTGTCTTTTCCTATCGAATTTGATCGGTTTACAGTACTCCTTTCTATTGCTGGTCCAATATTAAATTTCTTTCCGCTGTATTATATCTAAAAATTTAGATTTCATTTAATCGTAGATATATTCTTGGTACCTCCAATATCTAAAAACAATTCTTTTACTCTTAAACAATATACACTTAAGCATAATAAACGTTGAGCATCTCGTACCTGTTCGGGCATAATGATCATCGACCGTTGTCAGGTTCGTTATTCACCGAATTTGCCCTTGAGGGGGCGTTGGACTTGGACTTGGAGCACCTCCCAGTGATTTTGTCACGCGCTTGCTTGCTACACCTTCGCCGATAATGTAGATTGCGATATCATCAGCGACTCTTAAGACACAGGGACACAGCCGCCTTTGGAGGCCAGAGCAAAACTGATGGGGAGGATGAGGATTGATGTGGGAGATGTCGACTTTAACGGGGCTTCCAACTTAGAGTGTCTACTACTGCTAAATAGGAAGTCGCTTTTGTCGCTATTGTCGCTTTTTTTTTTGCCGCTTCCTCTACGTCGCACAGCGTAAATACAATTAAATCAATTTAAAACAATAAAATCCGAGCAGAGGCAGCTAGCCACAAAGAGAGAGAGACAATGATAGACGGCTGGGCAGCATTGCGGCAGATAAGCGGTAATGAGGCATCTTGGTGTTGGGCGCCGAGTGACCTGAAAGATTACGCGATTATAAAAGTGTGCAAGAGAGATTGCAGTTGAGCAAACTTTACCCTGTAGCCCGGCAACAAACACGTCACGTTGTGGATGAGATGTTTTCCTCGTTAATTGCTTCTGCGGCTGTCGCTGCCACTGCCTCAGACGTTTGCGCTGTGGGTGCCTCCCCGGTCGGTGCCTTCTCATCCGGCTTTGTCTTTGCCTCACGCTCAAACAGAATGACCAGCTCGGTGTGCGTGGTGTGGGGAAACATGTCCACGGCGACAGCGGACTTGGGATAGAAGGGTTCTCCCTTATATTGCTTGGACTCCGGCCTGGCCAGCTCTATGAAATTTCGCTTGGCACTGTGGGGATTACAGGATACGTAGACCAGACGGTTGATGGCACTCGCTGAGCGGATGGCAGCTATCGACCGGTTATCTGAAATGGGGAAAAGGAAATATTAGTGAAACCCCGAAAAGGTCAGAAATAATTCTATAACTTACGCAATCCAGCTCTTGGTGGGTCAACCACGGCAATGAGATCTACTGGTTTCCCCGGTTCCTGTTCGTAGAGAGCCTCCCGCACCATACTTTTGATGAAATCATCTGCATTTCCCGTGAAGAACTTGCAGTTCTTGATACCGTTCGCTTCAGCATTGAATTCCGCGTCTTTAATGGCATCTGGAACGATTTCCACACCCAAGACTTTCTTGCAATGCTTGGCAAATGCCAGGGTAATGGTGCCGGTGCCACAGCAGATGTCCAACATGGTGGTATCCTTTGTGGGAGCTGCCAATTCAATGGCCTGCTGATATAGAACATTCGCTCCTTCCGTATTAATTTGGAAAAAGGCCAGCGGACTGATCCTGAACTGAAGACCCTGAATCGTATCCGTAATATGTGTGCTGCCCAGGATGTGATCCACTGGATTGACCATCTGCCCCGCCTCCCGATGCTTGACATCTTGGTAATACAAAGAGGTGCACTTGTAGGGAGCACCTTCCTCAACATTTTCGTAGAACGCCTTGAGTTCCTCTTTCAGCTCCTGCTGCTCGCTTGGTTCCAAGTTGGAGGAGTATATACCTGCCACCAGCATGAGTTCCGCTGTAGCGCTGGAACACCGAACCATCAGCTGCCGGAAATGTCCCACATTACCATCCGGATTGAAGGGCAGGAATTTGGACTTTCTTACAAGCTCTTGAAAACTGCGAGCTGCCCACTTGGCTTGCTCTGGTAAATGTGGTAGATCCTGGACCTCAGCCACCTCCACAGAACCATCGCTGTAGCAGCCCAACCGGAAGCCCACAACAACTTCGCCCAGCGAGTTTTTGCCCACGGTGAACTCGTTCTTGTTCCTATAACCATTTACAGTAGGTGAGGCCAGCACCTCCTGGAACTTGAACTTATCCAGGTGGGGTTTAGCGCGTGGATTGATCTTCCGCAGTTCCTGGGTATATTTCTTGAGGAGTGCGGACATTTCCTCGGACTTCTGCTTCAGCTGCTGATCATACGGAATACCCGCCAGAGGACACGTGGCTTTTACGGCCGTACGTTGCTTTTTGGGTTTTCCTTCGACTCCCTGATCTTCGGCCGCTCGCTTTTTTTGAAGGGGATCGGCGGAGGCTTTCGCCGGAAGGGCTTTGAGTTCTCTTCCCTTCCATTTATAGCCATTTAGGGTTTCCAGAGCTCTCTGTTGATCCTCTTGGGTGCGAAAGCAAACAAAGGCAAACTCCTTTCTGGTCGGCGACTTAATCTTGGTCATGTCCAACTTCAAAGTGTTCTTTAACAGCTTTTTAAACTCCTGAAAATTTTATATCTTGAGTGATAAGTGTCAAGATGATTGGAGGCATTCTATTACTTACCCCTATACCAAAATATCCCATATTTTTCACTTCTATTTTGTATATTTCCGATGTGAATTCATTACGCTCCAAATATGCGAATTCGTCGCCGGCTTTTTCCGTTTCCTCCTTACCAATTTCACCTGTTGCATTCTCCTTTTCCTGCACACTTTCCTCTGTTTTTATCACTTCAGTCATGTCCTTGGTAGTTTCTACTGGTACTTCTGTGCTTAAACACTCCATTTTAATCTATTTAAGGGATATTAAGGTGGAATTTAAAACATAAACAGAAATAACACGTGAAACTAGAACTTAGTGTGCCCGCCGATTGATTCGAGTAGAAACCCAGAAACATCTCGCCGGCAGATGTACGTCCAGTTAACGTCGCATAGTTTGCGTCGAATCGGAATAATGGGATAAGGAACACAGAGGGGATTTTTATTTTAAATTTGTTTCGTAAGTAAGTAACTAAATTGATTAAAATAAAGTACCTACATATTAAGAATTAAATTTACTTATGATTTATTTTGAGTTTGGGCACACTTAAGATGTGCAAGTGCCTTAAAAATCCATTAGCAAAATCCACAGCCCAACTTTTTTTAATAGCTCCTCTCACAGATCGTGTGCCAACATGGACGGTGGAGCCTTTTTGGAGCCTTTCCTTAAGTATTTCCCCACAAAATTTCAATAAATTCTTTCAGTCAGTTTTTTAGAAAATCGCCCAACAGTGGGCTACCCTGTGGAAAGCTCCCATACAAAAACTGGGGTAAAAATTAGACGCCATATAACTCCACTCTCCGATTGTGTGCCCATATACGCGATATATGAGCTTATTGGGAATCGAATAAAGTGCATTTGGTGAAAATTTAAATAAAGTCGTTCAGCCACGATTTAAGAAAATCGCCTTACAGTGGGGGCGTGAAAATCAGCAGTTACAGAAGACGCGAACTCCGGAGCTGGAACCAGTTATAAACCAGTCGCTCCACCAGACTACAGAGCCACATTAATATTTAAAATATTGGCGGGGGCCGGCCATGCGGTATTTTCGACGCCAACTTAAATAAAAATATTGCGACTCTCAACTTAAGACTCAAATTAAGGCTGTTTTGGCTTAGGTATAGTTATTTTTAAGGACTGCAGCAGGCGACTGCAGCGGCCGCCAGCAGCATTTATGGCATACACAGAATGCTGTGTACACCCGTAACCGCTCTGTACAAAGAGCGCTTACGCCTGAAAGTATGCTACAAAATACTACAAAATATGATGTCGCGGGCGACTGCTTTTGGAAATCTTAATATGCCATTGCACATGAGCCTGCCAGATCGCCCTGACACATTATCAGAAGGAAAAGTCCTGGTACAATTTAAATGATGTAACCCCTTATAATTTTTTCAAAAATTGGCCAAATTTATTTTTCCAATTTTTTTCAAGTATTTTATTGCTAAATAATTAAGCTTTTAACGGTGAATCGAACCATATACGACACTTTGCTTAAATTCCATTTTTGGCCAAAATATGCTGTTCAGAAGACACCAGGTTTACTCATTTTTAGGTCTTTAAATGGGGTTTTTTATGTCCTAATTTTAGGGACAACTCAAGGGTAAAAATATTCATAACAAAAATAATTAAGCTCTTAACGGTGAATCGAACCATATACGGCATTTTGCTTAAGTTCCATTTTTGGCCAAAATATGCTGTTCAGAAGACATCAGGTTGAAGCATTTTTAGGTCTTTAAATGTTAAAAATATTCATAACAAAGTCAAAACAGCCTCAAATTCAATTCGGAAAGCAGTTCTGTGTTAGTTTTTATTTGGTTAATTAATCTGCATATTGAGTTTAGAGATCAGAAACAATAAATTTTTTGCCAATTTTTGACAATTTTAATGATGTAACCCCTTATCATTTTTTCAAAAATTGGCCAAATTTTTTTTTCAAATTTTTTTCAAGTATTTTATTGCTTAATAATTAAGCTTTTAACGGTGAATCGAACCATATACGGCACTTTGCTTAAATTCCAATTTTGGCCAAAATATGCTGTTCAGAAGACATCAGGTTTACTCATTTTTAGGTCTTTAAATGGGGTTTTTTATGTCCTAATTTTAGGGACTCAAGGGTAAAAATATTCATAACAAAAATAATTAAGCTCTTATCGGTGAATCGAACCATATACGGCACTTTGCTTAAGTTCCATTTTTGGCCAAAATATGCTTTAAATGGGGTTTTTTATGTCCTAATTTTAGGGACAACTCAAGGGTAAAAATATTCATAACAAAAATAATTAAGCTCTTAACGGTGAATCGAACCATATACGGCACTTTGCTTAAATTCCATTTTTGGCCAAAATATGCTGTTCAGAAGACACCAGGTTTACTCATTTTTAGGTCTTTAAATGGGGTTTTTTATGTCCTAATTTTAGGAACAACTCAAGGGTAAAAATATTCATCACAAAAATAATTAAGCTCTTAACGGTGAATCGAACCATATACGGCACTTTGCTTAAGTTCCATTTTTGGCCAAAATATGCTGTTCAGAAGACATCAGGTTTACTCATTTTTAGGTCTTTAAATGGGGTTTTTTATGTCCTAATTTTAGGGACAACTCAAGGGTAAAAATATTCATAACAAAAATAATTAAGCTCTTAACGGTGAATCGAACCATATACGGCACTTTGCTTAAGTTCCATTTTTGGCCAAAATATGCTGTTCAGAAGACATCAGGTTTACTCATTTTTAGGTCTTTAAATGGGGTTTTTTATGTCCTAATTTTAGGGACAACTCAAGGGTAAAAATATTCATAACAAAAATAATTAAGCTCTTAACGGTGAATCGAACCATATACGGCACTTTGCTTAAGTTCCATTTTTGGC